>JANZXR010000170.1:28737694-28753851 GCA_027575705.1 Erythroxylum echinodendron | reverse complement strand
ATACTATGCATGTGCATATATGAATGCATGCATATGTCACTGTACACTTATACACTCCTATTCATGGCAATAGGTGATGGGATGTTACATCAAAGGTCTAGGGTATGACCTTAAGCCTGTTGGTGCATCTTTATCACAGCTAGCATATGTCACAGTGCTTCAAAAGGAGAACCAAGCACTAAAGACTAAGTTAGACCGTAATATAAAAAAAGCGAACAAGCTTAAAAAGATGGTCAAACAGTTATTAGGCTCAAATTATGTCAGTAGTAGTGACGACGATGAGGAGTCTTAGTTTGTATATGACCTGTAATTATTTTTTTTATATAAATGCATTCCATTGTTAATGTTTATTTTATTTCAATTTATTATTATTTAAAAATGTCACCAACATTAATTATAAAATGTAAATAATTTATTTTTCAATTTGTCTTAAAAATTGTAATAAATTAAAATAAATTTGTTTTTGACAATTATAATAATATGTAAATTTAAAATAAAATTTTGTCACTAAATAATATTAGCTATCAAATCAAAATCGTCACAAAATGTTATTACTTACGTTTACAAGAACATCTCTAAAAACATTTAACTACAAAAAAAAAAAAAGTAGCTAAAACTATTTTGCTACAAAAACATAATCGCTATTAAAAACTATTAGCTACCAAAAAGAAATCGTAACAAAATGTTGTCACCTATGTTTACAAAAACGTTTCTAAAAATATTTACCTAAAAAAAATAGTAGCTAAAACTGTTATGCTACAAAAAAATTATCACTAAAAATAATTACCTACGACTACGATTTAGTAGGTAAAAACTTTTATCTATGAAATATATACGTCGCAAAATCCTATATACGACTTTCTTCGCTTTCTTAATTATATGTTTTATCAACGAAATTATTGTGTATCCAAAATATTTTTACGACGATTTCAAGAAAACGTCATGGATATTATTTTGCTACCGAAATTTAGTGACCATTAGGGAGATAATTATTTTTCGTCGCAAATTAATATCTGCGACGATGTTTTTATATTTAGTGACGTTTTGTTTCCTCGCCAATAACCTTACCTGTTGCAGTGATTGTTCAAACTTCAAACAACTTAATTGTAATTTGCATTGGACGGGGGTTATAGAGCCTGAGTTTGAAGCTAAATTAAAATTAAAATTTAGAATGAATCTATTGTAAGAGTTTTACCTGATCCGATAAACTTACCTGTAATGGTCCACGTGATGGTCCATGACAAACTCATCGTGGATGGTTCAACTCGCAACCACTCAACATATTTCTATCGCCCACTCAACCCGTCATCATTTTGTCTTTGTGATAGCCAAAGTGTTTTTTGATTGAGTTGGATTGGAGTTATTTCAAAAGGAACAAAAATGCCAAGGGTAAAAATAATTAACAAATTTTGCATCTCGTAAGTCGTGGAAGGTGAGCCATGCAATCATACAATTTCTCTTAAAGCCAAATTTAACGAGTGACGCATCATTAGTTTCATTACGAAAATAAACTCTATGTTAATATCTACCCAAAGTAATCAAATCTATGCTAATATCTCTCCGAGGTTCACGAGTATATAAACTAAAGGTTACATGATGCGAACCCACTTATATGCTTGCGTTTTTTTATGCAAACTAAAACGTTATCCAATCACTGGGGATAGCCGTCGCGAAAATAAAGGAAACCTTGTTCTTAACCCTTTTCTTATTTTTCTTTTTGCGTAACGCTACTTCTGTTGTTCGAGGCGGTGAATCCGTCCATCCCAGGGATTTGCTCATATATGGCTACTCAAATTCTCAAGTTGGGATGTGCACTTCTGCTTACTGTTTCCTTCCTTGCTTCTTCTTTGGCAAATTCTGACACTTATATTGTTCATATGGACTCGGCAGTCATGCCCAAGCCCTTCTATGACCACCACAACTGGTACTTAGCCACCATCTCTTCTGTGTCAGACACTTCTAAAGCGACCTCAAACACTCTTACCAAGCTTATCTACACTTACTCGTGCTCTGCAAATGGATTTAGTGCCAAGCTCACACGTTCTGAGCTTGAAGCCCTCAAAAGGACACCTGGTTACGTTTCTGCTACTCGTGATCGTCCTCTGAAAGTCCACACAACACACACGTCCCAATTTCTTGGTCTGAATTCTATGTCTGGTGCATGGCCGGTTTCAAACTATGGCGAAGATGTCATAATTGGTTTAGTTGACACTGGAATTTGGCCGGAGAGTGAGAGCTTTAACGAGGAAGGAATGACAAATGTCCCGTCGAGATGGAAAGGCAAATGTGTCACTGCCACACAATTTAACTCCTCTTTCTGCAACAAGAAACTCATTGGTGCTCGATTCTACAACAAGGGTCTGCTCGCAAACAATCCGAAAGTAAAAATTCCAGTGAATTCTCCAAGAGATACCAGTGGACATGGAACACATACTTCATCTACTGCTGCAGGAAATTTTGTGAGAGGAGGATCTTATTTCGGCTATGGAGTTGGTACTGCTAGAGGAATGGCGCCACGAGCTAGGATCGCCGTGTATAAAGCAGTCTGGAGATATGGGCTTTATTCATCTGACTTTATTGCTGCAATAGATCAAGCAATTATGGATGGGGTTGATGTATTGTCCTTGTCGTTGGGAATCAGCTTGAATGATATATTTTTGGAGGATGATACAGTAGCAGTGGCCACTTTTGCAGCAATGGAGAAAGGTATATTTGTAGTGGCATCAGCTGGAAATGATGGACCTTCTTTTTGGTCAATAATCAATGGAGCACCGTGGCTACTAACGGTTGGAGCTGGTACTGTAGACCGTGAATTTGAAGGACTCTTGACCTTGGGAGACCAGACTCAAATCACATTCGCATCACTGTATCCTGGTAACGATTCTTTAAGCAAAATCCCTCTTGTTTTCGTGGGTTGGTGTGAGACTCTGGAGGAATTGAAGAAAATCAGGAACAAGATTGTAGTGTGCAAGGACCATCTAAGTATCAGTACTCAAGTTGAGAATGCGCAGTCTGCAAAGGTCTTAGGAGCTGTCTTCATTAGCAATATCCCACTGTCAGAATTCTACACTAGAAGTTCATTTCCAGCAGCGTTTATTGGTCTACAAGAGGGACAGAAGGTGATTGACTACATAAAGAAGAGCAGTGATCCAAGAGGAACTCTTCAATTTCAGAAGACTGCTATCGGCATCAAGCCAGCACCTAAGGTAGATATCTACAGTTCTAGAGGACCATTTGCAAGCTGCAGATACATCCTGAAGCCTGACCTTTTAGCCCCGGGCTCACAGATAGTCGCTGCTTGGTCTCCTATTAGTTCGGTGACAGAGGTTCAATCACATTCTTTGTTCAGCAAATTCAATGTCGTGTCAGGTACTTCTATGGCCACCCCTCATGTGGCTGGCTTAGGTGCCCTACTAAAAAACGCTCATCCCGATTGGAGTCCTGCAGCCATCAGGTCTGCTCTTATGACCACAGCAAATTCTTTTGATAACACTCTAAGCCCCATCAGAGATCCTGCAAACTACAATATTCCAGCCAGTCCTCTAGACATAGGAGCTGGCCACATAAATCCCAGTAGAGCAATTGATCCCGGACTCGTATATGATGCAACAGCAGAGGACTATATAAAGCTTCTCTGTGCAATGAACTATACGTCAAAGCAAATCCAAGTCATTACAAGATCTTCACACAGCTGCGTCAACAAGTCTTTGGACCTCAATTATCCATCTTTCATAGCTTTTTTTAATGGTGATTATTACTCGGGACCAAATGAAAAGATTGTTTACGAATTTCGAAGGACTTTAACTAATGTTGGAGAAGGAATGTCGAGTTATTCTGCAAAGTTAACAGTCATGGAAGGTGTAAAAGTGAATGTGGAGCCACAAAAGTTGGTATTCAAGAGTAAAAACGAAAAGCTGAGCTATAGGCTTGTCATAGAGGGTCCAAAGTTATCGAAAGAAGTTGTGGTCCATGGCTCTTTGAGCTGGGTGCACGATGGTGGTAAATATGTGGTTAGGAGTCCCATAGTAGCGACAAGCCTCGTTCCAGATTCTCTTTAAGAGTGTGTCTCTTGGTGTTTTTCTGACCTTACAATATGGAGGAAAACAATGCTCATTTATCAAGCCTCGTTCCAGATTCACTTTAAGAGTGTGTCTCTTGGTGTTTTTCGACCTGTCAATCATTGTACAATACGGAGGAAAACAATGCTCATTTATCTATTCTCATTAGTATTTACTAACTATATATATATTAAGTACGAATGAGATAAAAAGTCACGAAATTTCATCTCATCGTTCATTTCATTAATGGCTTGATTTGTTCTCCCCTTTTTACTCTCTTGGGTCACGCTTGTGATTTAAATAGTCATAATTGTGACTCCACAGGTCTTACAGGTGTGACTTAATATATCACACCCATAAAATACACGCTATATTTATTTTTTCTTATAAGTCACATAATTTAAACAAATAGTAATAAAGTAAAAATTTTAAAATTCCAAAATTTCGATCCAGAACATTTGGAAAAATTTTCAACCCAAGTGAACTCCATTTGTTATTATTGATAGATGTTTGTTGATATTATAATTAAATCAAATATTTTTTCTTATAAGTTACATAATTTAAACAAATAGTAATAAAGTAACAAATTTGAAAATCCAAAATTTTTATCCAGCACATTTGGAAAAAACTTTCAACCCAAGTGAACTCCATATGTTATTGTTGACAGATGTTTGTTGATATAACAATTAAATCAAAATGCCCCACAGGAGCGTAACATGTTAAATCACTCCCGTGAGAAAGTCTTACAGGTATGACTTACAACTGTTCATCATCTTTTATATCGTTCTCCCAGGTCTAAATTTACGTCTGATGAATATTTCAACTCTTCTCTTTATCCGTTTGGTTGTTGACAACATTAATTTGCTAATGTTGTAAAATAATTAATTTCCCGTATGCTGCATCACATCACAAAACATAATCTTCCAACAAATAAGTCGTCGATTTCAACAGACAATTTTTCAACAGATACGCTGCCGATTTAAACATGCAATGTTATAAATGAAATTTATTCGGTTGTTAGCGATTAAATCAAAAAATAATTAATTTTGCTTTTAATAAACATTTAATATGTTATGATTTTTTTGACACACGCATCCCTCGTCGTTTCAATTTTGTTTCTCATCAATTACATTCACGAAATCTTCCACCATATTAATTTTCTCCGCTTCCCTTTGTATTACTTGTTCAAAATAAGAAACAAAGAAACACTATATTAGCTTAAAGATCTTCCCCAATCGATTTAACAAAATAAAGTTGTGCTGCAACATCTAATCAAGCAAACTCCTCTCTCGCAGAAACAGGTGAGATCTTTTCACTCTTTTTATTGCTTCATTTTTTATGGATGAAGAAGCAAGATTATATCAATAGCGTACAAAATAGTTGCTGTCATTAACATTATTTTCTACCTAATCATAGAAGAAATTTTGTAACAACGCTTGTATTGAACAGCTCCTCAGAGGTAACGGTGACAAGGTTAAGCTGACTGCAAAAAATTTAAAGGCTTGCCTTTCTTTGAGAGACAACATATTTATCAGTAATGTAATAATAATTTTATTATAAAATTATCAATGCAATCAAATTTTCTTACACTTTTTGTGCTACTTCTTAGTTTTTTTTTTCTATGATCAATCCTTTTTCTATTTCTTTCATTATAAATAAATGTTGTATTACTAATTGCCGGTTCAAAATAAAGAACAACAAATATTGCTTCAAAATCTATTGAATATTGTTTTTTCATTTTCTGTTTTTTGTTTTTTCTTTGAAAAGTAGAGAACTTGACAGCAGATGAATTTTTCACTGAACTCACTGAAGGGCTCGCTTATGTAATGGGTCACGATGAAGATTCGATACCTGTTTTGGTAATTTTTTAACTCTACCAAATATGTTTTTCACTTTTTTTTCATTTTTTAAAACTAACGGAAATTATGAACAAGATTGTTTATATAGTTTTTTTTTTCTAAATTTCATTTTGGCATTTGATACATCTATACTCATTCAAAAGCTTTATGTTCCTTTATTGCTATTGGTTCAAGATTTTTCGCGTTAAAACAAGATTACCGAAATTTCTGTTCACGAAAACTGTAAGTGACCATATATTATTTTTTATTATGCGTCTATTTCAATTTTTATCCTTCCTAATTGATTATTAATTATACCAACATTCTATCTTTTGCTTCTATTTCCGTAGATTCATATGCTTCATTGCGTTTACTTTGGAAGTTGTTGTATCAACCATGCGAAAAACTGTGAACAATTTGTACTTCTTTTTATGCAAGTATTTGATTTCTTCCAAAACTCTGTTGATAACCTATAACAGTATAACCTCTATTTTATCAAAGGGACATTATTGTGTCTTTCCTACATTTTAAATTGATAGTTTTTCCTAAAAAACCTTTAAATTAGATTTAAATCAGTCACCACATATAACTTTGTCATATGTTCTCTTATAATTTGTTCTTCTTATCTTCTTAGGATTTTTTAAGGTTGCTTTAACTTTCATAAATGTACTTTTATCAACACTGAAAATTGTTACCGACTATTAACTTTATGGAGCTTTTGTAATCGACCTACCTTCTTTGTTCTTTTATCTTTGGAAGGTAATATTGTTATTTATATGCCTAATTCTTGTTTCTTTTATCTTGCTTTTAACTTCTTCATGAAAAATACTCATTTTTAGACTTTTCTAACATACATAACCCTATTACTGCTATTAACTTATAATTAAAATCTTAATTGCTAAGTAGTTATGGAATGTTGATGATTACAGGGTGTTCAACCATTTGTTGAATTTGCAACAATCACCACAATGGTTTCTTCACTAGACTTTGAAGAATCATTAGAATTTTATAATTTACATAATCACTCGAGAGTCTTTTCCCTTCAATTTGACTCTTCATCGATTAAAGCAATAGCTAAAGATGGGTTATGCTCATTAAGGTTTTCATTTACTGTGTCGCAACATTCTAACTCAGTCAAACCATGGTACCTTACCTTAACCTGCCCAGCTTCTTCAAAAATATGATCCACTAGCAAGTCTCCTTTAGGCTCAGCACATATTACATTCAATGTAATATTTATTCTAACTCAGTTAAACCATGGTATCTTACCTTAACCTGCGCAGCTTCTTTAAAAATATGGTCCACTAGCAAGTCTCCTTTGGGCTCAGCACATATTACATTCAATGTAAGATTTATCTCCTTTGCATCACCCATTGATAGAACACGCCATCGAAACATCAAAGCTTATACAATGACCTCCAACAAAGCTTTAATCCCTTTAACTCCCATATCACAACGTGTTACCAGAACTGGGACACTTAAAATTGTTGAATCGCAGACCCCACAACCCTCTTTCTTTCGATCACCCGCATGTTTTTGTTTTCCAAAAAGAGTTATAAATTTGACAACTCTAACGAGTCTTTCTTACCATTCCTAAAATTTTAAAGAAGCCTTTATGAGATCATTTACAAGTCAACTATGCGACCGTCACTTGGTGGTCTTGTGTGTATATACCAGCTCATCTCAAGCGACGTCACATGTCAGTATCACATCAGTTTTAAATCAAGAGTTAAGATGACCTCGGTGTATACTCAGAGGAGAATCTTATTCATACCATATATGATGAAATCCTTCTGTGTACTAAAAGACGATGTCCTTATTATTTGCCTAATTTTACGTTAACAAAATAACAATTTCAAAGTTTTGCATTATGAAAATAATTATTATTTTAAAAATTATAAAGGCCATCATTGTGTGATGCTTAGCTTGGTTAGAAGAAAATTTTGTAATGCTCTAAAAAAATTAATATATGTCTAACTCCCCATCCTTTATTTTATATTCAAAATCCAGGTTAATATCTAATTATTACGTAATTTATTTAATATGTATAATTTAAGAATTATTATAAGTCTTATTAGAAAATAAATACTTGATAGGTTGTTTGGCAGCAAGCGACAAAAGATATGGCTTCTGGTTGTTGTGTCTGATATTATGTTGAGTTTCCACGAATCCACACTAGCTAACTTTACACAGAAGGATTGCTTATTAGAGGAATTAGATTCAGGAACTTCCCTTCCTTCCTGAGTATGATATGATTCCCTGCAAGATCAAATGAACTGATAGAGGTGCACCAGCCTAACAAAAATTGAACGGCTATGAAATAGGTAATCAAATTCGGTTGTTTTACCGATGGGCCGATTCTCTTGTCTCTTGACCAGATCCATATAGGAACATCTGCTTTCTTAAGAGATGCCCGGATAGAACAGGAATGCCTTTATAGCTGATAGAAAGGGGAATCTAACTTGCTAGCCTGCTGATCCCCTAGATTCAAATTCTAATTGATTTGTAATTTAAGAATTATTATAAGTCTTATTAGAAAATAAATACTTGACTTAGAAAACTTCACATGTTAAAAATCGCCTTAAAAATTCATATTTCTTGAAATTAGTATATAATTTTTAATTATCTATAATTTATGATTTATCATAAGTATATTTGCAAAGAATTACTCATCTACGCAATTTAAGTATATATATACTATGGACGAATGGGATGGACGATAACGAAATTCCATCCCACCATCTATTTCATTAACGATTGGATTTGTTCTTCCCTTTGTACTCTGTTGGTCATGACTGTGATTTAAATAGTCACAGCTGTGACTCTGTAGGTCACACAAGTGTGACTTAACATACCACACTCGTGACATACACACCATTATTTATTTTTTCTTATAAGTCACATAACTTAAACAAATAGTAATAAAGTAATAATTTTAAAATTCCAAAATTTCAGTCCAGCACATTCGAAAAAAAATTTCAACCCAAATGAACTCCATATGTTACTGTTGATAGATGTTTGTTAATATAACAATTAAATCAAATATTTTTTCTTATAAGTCACATAATTTAAACAAATAGTAATAAAGTAATAATTTTGAAATTCCAAATTTTCGATCCAACACATTTGAAAAAAAATTTCAACCGAAGTGAACTCCATATGTTACTGTTGACAGATGTTTGTTGATATAACAATTGAATCAAAATGCCTCACAGGCGTAACATGTTAAATCACTCCTGTGAGAAGGTCTCATAGGTGTGACTTAATATATGACTCCCATGACATAGAACTATTCATCATCTTCTATATCGTTCTCACATGTCTAAGTTTACATCGGATGAATATTTCAAGTCTGCTCTTTATTCGTTTGGTCGTTGACAACATTAACTTGCTAATGTTGTAAAAAAATAATTTCCCATACGCTGCATCACATCACAAAACATAGTCTTCCAACAAATATGTCGTCGATTTCAACAGATATGCCACCGCTTTAAACATGCAATTTTATAAATAAAATTTATTCGGTTGTCAGCGATGAAATCTAAAAATAATTAAATTTTCTTTTAACAAACATTTAATATGTTATGATTTTTTTGACACATCCGTCCCTCGTCATTTCAATTTCGTTTCTCATCAATTACATTAACGAAATCTTCCACAATATTTATTTTCTCTGCTTCCCTTCTTATTGCTTAACTTGTTCAAAATGAGGAACAAAGAAACGCTATATCAACTTCAAGATCTTCCCTAATCGATTCAACATTCAACAAAATAAAGTTATGTTGCAACATCAAACCAAGCAAACTCCTCTTTCGCAGAAGCAGGTGAGATCTTTTCACTCTTTCTATTGTTTTGTTTTTTTAATGGATGAAGAAGCAAGATTATATCAATAGTGTACAAAATAGTTGCTGCCATTAACATTATTTTCTACCTAATCAATAGAAGAAATTTTGTATCAACACTTGTATTGAACGGTTTCTCAAAGATAATGGTGACAACATTAAGCTGGCTGCAAAAAATTTAAAGGCTTGCCTTTCATGGAGAGACAACATATTTATCGGTAATGTAACAATACTTTTATAATAATATTATCAATGCAATCAAATTTTCTTACACTTTTTGTGCTGCTTTCTTTTTTATGCTCAATCCTTTTTCTATTTCTTCCATTATAAAAAAATGTTGTATTACTAATTGTCAGTTCAAAATAAAGAACAACAAATATTACTTCAAAATATATTGAATATTGTTTTTTTTACTTTTTGTTTTTTGTTTTTTCTTTGAAAAGTAGAGAACTTGACAACAAATGAATTTTCCACTAAACTCACTGAAGGGCCACTTATGTAGCAGGTCACGATGAAGATTCGAGACCTATTTTGGTAATTTTTAAACTCTACCAACTACGTTTTTTCACTTTTTCATTTTTTAAAACTGACGGAAATTATGAACAAGATTATTTATATAATTTTTTTCTAAATTTCATTTGGCATTTGTTACATCTATACTCATTTAAAAGCTTTAATGTTCCTTTATTGCTATTCGTTCAAGATTTTTGGACTTGAACAAGATTACCAAAATTTTCGTTCAAGAAAACTGTAAGTGACCATATATTATTTTTTATTACACTTCTATTTCAAATTTTATCCTTCTTAATTGATTATTAATCATACCAACATTCTATCTTTTGCTTCTATTTCTGTAGATTCACATGCTTCATTATGTTTACTTTGGAAGTTGTCGTATCAACCATAAGAAAAAACTGCAAATAATTTTTACTTCTTTTTGACGCAAGTATGTTTATTTCTTCCATAAGTCCGTTGATAACCTTTAAAAGTATAACCACTATTTTATCAAAGGAACACTATTGTGTCTTTCCTGCATTGTTAATTGATAGTTTTTCCTTAAAAACCTTTAAATTAGGTTTAAATCAGTCACTACATATAACCTTGTCATATGTTCTCTTATAATTTGTTCTTCTTATCTTCTCATGGTTTTTCAAGTCTGCTTTAACTTTCATAAATGTACTTTTATCAACACTGAAAATTGTTACCGACTATTACTGTCGAGACTTTATAGAACTTTTTTAATTGACCCACTTTCTTTGTTATCTTATCTACGGAAGGTAATATTGTTATTTATATGCCTAATTCTTGTTTCTTTTATCTCGCTTTTAACTTATTCATGAAAAATACTCATTTTTAGACTTTTTTTAACACATATGAGTCTATTACTGCTATTAACTTATAATTCAAATCTTGATTGCGAAGTAATTATGGAATGTTGATGATTACAGGGTGTTCGACCATTTGCTGAAGTTTCAACAATCACCACGGTGGTTTCTTCACTAGACTTTGAAGAATCATTAGAATTCTATAATTTACGTAATCACCCACGAGTCTCTTCCCTTCAATTGGAACCTTTGTCAATTAGAGCAATAGCTAAAGATGACTTATGCTCATCAAGGTTTTCATTTACTGTGTCACAACATTCTAACTCAGTCAAATCATGGTACCTTAAACTACCCAGCTTTTTCATAAATAGGGTCCACCAGCAAGTCTCCTTTGGGCTTAGCACAAATTAACCCATTCAATGTAAGATCTATCTCTTTTGCATCACCCATTGATAGAACACGCCATCGAAACATCAAAGCTTATGAAACAGCCACCAACAAAGATTTATTTGTTAGCCCCGAGTCTCGATTCTTATTTTGTAATGACAAGGCGCCAAAATTGGGGGACTTTTAATAAATAAAAGTATATATGAATAAAATTAACATGAAGATAAAAAGAATTCAATTTCCTGGTGGGAGTAAAAACAATTAAACAAACAGTTAAATAAATAAAATAAAGAAATGTAAGAGTCACAGGCGTGACTTAAAAAAGTCATGGGCGTGAGAATAAGACTTATGGCTATGAGAGGGGGGTGTCGTGATCGTGCTTCTGCACGATCGTGACTTTTGGTGAACAGTCGCATATTGTGCTTGTGTACGATCGCGATATTCCGATTGCACATCCCTAATTCAATTTATCATAACTTTCAATCCCAAGTCCAAAATTTGTAAACTTTTTGTTGTTAGAAAACTAAGAGAAAGATCTACAACTTTCATGAAGACGAGTTTGTCAATTTTTGCCTAAATCAATACAATTTATTCATTGAAGTTTCAGTTCACATTTTTATCCTCTTATTCTCTTATTTCTCTCATCTGTCAACAAAAACTACTACCTATATCAAAGGACCCGACTCCAACAACATAAACCGTACATAAAAACTCCCATTAAAACAATTTCCTTTAGAAAAATCTATTCAAACAACTAAAAATTTTATTTCCAACCAAAAATATAGCAATTTATCAGAAGAGGAATTTTGGACATGAATAGATGAATATTTCTTCTAACTCTTACTGTCATTCATTTCTCAAATAAAAACAGAGGTATGTACATTGCTTCAATTACAAACAAAATTCACATCAGTATCATAATACAAAAATACAACATGTATACTCATGCTTGATATGCTTCTAAAGCTACCAAAAATGATCCAAATTAACTTAGTTACAAATGAAATATTTCTTAGAGATTTGCCGAAGTTTTACAAGGTTCACTATTGATCTACTGATTCTTACACCTGAGAAGTGGAAAATGATGGGGTGAGCTAGGAAGCTCAGTAGTTAATATGGTTATAGCCATCGATGATGGGCCACTTACACACATAATCAAGCATATTTATACCCATAAAATCCAATACACATAACACTTAATTTGAATTTCAGTCATATAATCCATATCATATATTTTACAATCATCAAACAAAGCATTCAATTATAAATCATGCTCATCAAAGTACACAACAATATGGCCCGAGAGAATCCCATAAAACAGAATGGTGGAACTGAAGTTTACATCATGAATAGAATGAGTCTATTTTTCGGAGCTCATATGCTATAAATGGGCAGCTGGGAGAAGGCTATGGTTCAACGTGCATGTGATAAACGAAATGGTATCTCTCTTGCCCACACAAGAAGATTGTCCAATGCTTACATATTTCATATCATAATCATATTTTCATGTTTCTTAAATTTTCTATTTTTCATCAATACAAAAGCAGCAGAATTCTTGCAAAGCAAACATGATATAAATTCACAGAACATTTTTCCCGCATTCACAATGAATAAAAGCAAGCGTTTAAATACACATACAAGCAAATAATTCAGCTTAACAACATAACACCTATAAATATATTACCCACCTTTCTACTTATAAATCCAAGCTTAAAGTTGTCTTTCCTCTTGTTCATGATTTTGACTTTTCTTGGTTCCTTCCAAACAAACATATTTTCATTCAATCAATATACACGAATAGAACTTCCATAAAGCTATATTATCCAAAGATAAGCTTAGACTTAATCTACTCTTAGTTTATCTAGGCTAGAAGAACTAAAATGTAGTTAAAAGTTCATAAAAATCTAAGAACATAAATCTCTTATCCCTCTTCCTTCTCTCTTTATTTTCAGCACATATACTTATTCTCACTAGTTTCTTCTTCTACCAAAACAAGAAGAATAAATAAATGTTACCTATAAACTCAATTGAATCTTTTTCTTCTTCTTCTCTTTCTATTTCGGTTTATGCTTCTCTTCTTCTACTTCTTTCTACATTTTTCTTCTCTCTTTCCTTCTTATTTTACATGACTCTCTCTTTTTCCTAACCTCTCAAACATGTCTCTCCCTTACACGAATCTCTTGCTCTTTCTCTAGTTTCTTCTAGGTTCTTCTACGACTTCTCTCTTTCTTTCTTTCTTACACGACTTTCTTCACCTTCTTTTCTTATTAATTTTAAGACAACTTCTAGCTTTCCAAACTTACCCTTCCTTATCTAATCTAATGTCTTCTAACTCCTTAACTTATAATTCAAGATTTCTGATTTTTACTCATGACTAAATGCCAACAAATTCTCATTTAATAATTCTAACTTCTAAGAAAAGTTTGGGGTCCAACATTTTTCACCTTGATTTGCATTCCACAACGTGTCATTAGAATTAAGACATTTAAAATTGCTGAACTACAGACTCCACAACCCTCTTTCTTTCAATCACCCCCTATGTTTTTGTTTTCCAAAAAGAGCTATAAATCTGACAACTCTAATGAGTCTTTCTTACCATTCCTAAAATTTTACAGAAGACCCTATGACGAGATCATTTACAAGTCAACTATGCGACTGACACTTGTTGGTCTTGTGTCTATCATACCACCTCATCTCAATTGACGTCATATGTTAGTATCACATCAGCTGTAAACCAAAAGTTAAGTTGACCTCTATACATACTCAGTGCAGAATCTTGTTCGTATCAGATATGATGAAATCCTTTTGTGTACTAGAAGACGATATCCTTATTATTTGCCTAATTTTACATTAACAAAACAATTCCTTATAAAAATAATTATTATTTTAAAAATTATAAAGAAGGCCATCAATGTGTGATGCTTTGTTTGGTTAGACAAAAAAATTTTAATGCTCCAAAAAATTAAGATATGCCTAACTCCCCATCCTTTATTTTATATTCAAAATCCAGGTTAATATCTAATTATTACATAATTTATTTAATATGTATAATTTAAGATTTATTATAAGTCTTATTAGAAATGAATACTTGACTTAGAAAACTTAACATGTTAAAAGCCGCCTTAAAAATTCATATTTCTTGAAATTAGTACATATTTTTTAATTATCTATAATTTATGATTTATCATAAGTATGTTTGCAAAGAATTGCTCATCTACGTCATCATTCACTATGTTATGCAATTGTGACATAGTGCTTCAAATTAGTAAATAATTTTTATTTCTTTATAATGCATAATTAATGATTATTATAAGCAAATTTTAGAGAATTAGTCATCTAAACAAATTATTTGGGTCCTTTAATATATATTAAAATTCGTTGTTCTTAAAAATAGAATATAATTGTTAATTATTTATAATGTATAACTTATGATTTATTATACTGTGTTGCAAAAAATTACTGAAGTTAGTCACCATTCTGACTTCTCACAATCGTAGGTTAACTCTTAAGTCATAACCGTGACTTATTTTAATTTTAACTGAAATTATTATTACCTTCCATCATCTGTACACCATTGACATTGAAACACAAGTCCACTTTATTTACTGAAGGTTGTGAATTAAGTCATCTAAAGTTAATTTAAAATTAAATAATTAATACTTTCACGTATCAAAAGTTTGATTATCTCTCCAATTTAGGTGTTTAAAATTAGCAATACTCTAACTCTTAATCATGTCACTTTAATATGATGGCGCCAAACATATTTTTATCATGTATTAGATTTTGTATTTACCTACACCTCCTTCTCTTCATGGATTAATAGTAATAGGTTCTAATTAATAAACCTAATCATCACCAACTAAAACTCTATTATACATTTTCATTATACATCACATGTTTATGCAAACAGAGAAATAGTAGATGTTGGAAAATGAGATGCATAAATTGTTGGGACCCATTTCTGGACCCCAATTATCCAGAATATCATAAAACGTGAGCTATTTCTAATAGAGAACACCTTAACTATTATCGATTCATCTTTTTGCTCTGATACCACAAGATGTCGGACCCTGTTTTTGGAGCCCGACAATCACATTCCGATAACACACATTCATCAACTATACTTACATTCAAAACTCCCTTCTCTAAGCTCAGCTCCACTCTTCGAATAGTCGACTAGTCCATTTATCTATTTCAATCTGAATACCTCAAGGAACAACGTTGGTGAATCCACACTTTACATATGTACATGCTTCGGGGCTATTGGCATAACTTTTTCTTTAGGCATCCAATTTAGGGTTTCTTTAGATAGCTTGATAGAGAACTTCAAGAGCTACAACTTTTATGAAGACCTCGAAGGCCTATTGTAACTTCTGGATGGTCAAAAGTAGGACAGAAGATAACTATGAACAGTAACCCAGATGATATTCGTGAACAGTAACACAGAGGAAGTCTGTGAACAGTAACACAGACGATACTCGTGATCAGTAACACAGACAAAGTCTGTGAATAGTAACAGAAAGGAAGTCTGTGAATAGTAACACAGAGGAAGTCTGTGAACAGTAACATAGACGAAGTCTGTGTACAGTAATACAGAGGAAGTCTATGATCAGTAACACAGAAGAAGTCTACTTCTTAACTCCTTCTTATTATCCTTGGCCTATGATCTGTGTTCTATCCTCTGTGGTTGACTTTTATCTTCTGTGT
>JANZXR010000170.1:28712416-28734114 GCA_027575705.1 Erythroxylum echinodendron | reverse complement strand
TATTATTAATTAATTAATTACAATATAATTAATTAAAATATAATTCATTCATTAATTAAAATATTGTAATTAATTAAAATATAATTAATATGTTATTATTAATTTATTAATTGCATTATATTTAATTAAAATATAACTAATTAAAATATAATTATTCATTAATTAAAATATTATTATTAATTAATTACCTACAATATAATTAATTAAAATATAATTCATTCATTAATTAAAATATTGTAATTAATTAAAATATAATAAATTACAATACAATTAATTAAAATATAATTAATTAATTAATTAAAATATAACAAATTTTTATTTCTCAATATATTTTACAAACCAACCATTGTAAATGGTAATAGTAATCAATTATTTCTCAATAGGGTTCGTCGTGGTTGTCCTTGTGCACGATCAGTGCTTTAATGAAAAATGGGGTTCGTCGCGGTCGTGCTTGTGGACAATCGCAACTTTCCTGCTGCACACACCAACTTCAATTTATCATAACTTGCTGCTCCAAAGTCTAAAAATTTCAAACTTTATGTCGTTGGAAAGCTAAGGAAATGATCTACAACTTTTATGAAGACAATTTTGTCTAATTCTACCTAGATCAATACAGTTTAGTCGTTGAATTTTCAAAACACTTTTTTGTTCCATTTTTCCTCTTTTCTCTCTACTGTCAATATGTATAACTTCTATACATTTCAAAAGACCCGAATCCAACAATTAAAACCATACATACAAAACTCCCAACTTAACCCATTACTTCAAAAAAATTTATCCAAGGCCTTCAAACATCTAACAATTTTATTCCCAACACAATGACAATTTAACCTAGAAGAAATTCTAAACATATACAAAAGAGAATTTCTGCAATTCTCACTGTCATTTCTCTAACAAAAACAGGGATTGTACATAACTTCAAATTACATGTTAAAAACCATTTCAGTAGCATAATACAAAACAATTAAGAATGCTCATGCTTGATATGCTTCTAGAGTACCAAAATATTTTGAACTAACTTAATTTCAAAAGATTAAAATCTTGGAGTTGCCAAAGCTTTACAAGGCTTCAGTAATGATCTACTTTTTCTTCACCTAAGGAGTGGAAAACTAATGGGGTGAGGTGAAACTCTCATTAGCTAATACGTTTATAGCTAGCGATAATAAACCACACACACACAATCCAGTACATATATATATATACACTGCATTTTAGGCTTAGTAGATCATACTATCCACATTCTAAATTTTAGGAATTTACATAGACATAAATACATCACTACATAAATCAAATCATAAGTTTCATTTAATCATCAAAAAATACCACCCAATTATGCTCCATATTCAACAAATCAAGATGCAATGCACAAATATAATGGCTCAAGAGAATCCCATAAAACAGAATAGCAAAACCGAAGTTTAAACCATAAACAGAAAAGGTCCATTTTTTGGGGCTTATGTGCCACAAGTGGGCAGCCGGCAGAAGGCTTTAAGTCAACGTGCACGTGATGAATAGAATGATATCTCTCTTGCCCACACAAGCAAATTTTCGATGCTTATATATTTCATATCATATTCATACTTTCATGCTTCTTAAATTTTCTATTTTTCATTAACATCATAGTAGCATAATTCTTACAAGGCATACATGACATTAAAATTCACATAACATTTTTCCCACATTCACATTGATTCAAGAAAAAAATTTATACACACAAAATCAAATAATACAGCCCATCATAATAAAACTATAAACATATTACCCACCTATTACTTGAAATTCCAAGATCAAGTTTGTTCTTCTTCTTATTCTTGCCTTCGACTTTCTTGATTCCCTTCAAACAAACATATTTTCATCCAAATCATTAGACACAAATAGGACTTCCACAAAGCTTTAAATATCCAAAAATGGGCTTAGACTTCATCTACTCTTGGTTTATCTAACTAAAAGAACTAAGATCTACTTAAAGGTTCCTAAAAATCTAAGAACACAAATCTCTTGTTCCTCTTCTTTCTCTCTTCATTTTCAGTACATAACTTATCTTCTCTACTTCCTTGTTCTATCAAAATAAGAAGAATAAATAAATGGTTACCTAAAACTCAGCTAAATCTTCTTCTTCCACTTCTTATCTTCATTTTCTTTCTTTCCTTCTTCTCCTCTCTATGTTTTGGTTCTCCTTCTCTTCTTCTAGGTTCTTCTACGACTTTCTTTCTCTTTCTTTCTTAATATGCACGACTCTCTTCTCTTCTTTTCTTATTAGTTTAAGACCAACTTTTGTCTTTCCAAGCTTACCCTTCCTTATTAATCTAATGCCTTCTAACTCCTTAACTTAATTCTTTAACTCCTTAACTTAATTCTAACTCTTTCTTTTAATTCATGCAACCACATGAGATTCATAATATATCTAATTATACTCCAAAAATTGCTATGAATTCTAACTTATATTCATACTTTCCAATTTAATAAAATAAATTCTAAGAAAACTTCGGAGTCCAACAAAGAGACCACAATTGATATTGATGAAATTAGTAATTTTCAAAAAGGTTGTTGGATTTCACCTCCTGAAGCTTTCTGGCATATATATGAATTTTGTCTAGCAGAGATTAATCCATCAGTTTATATACTCTGATTTCATCTTCCAGTCAGGATAGTACTGCACTAAAACTGTCGCTGTCTGTATATAATACACTGTAGATGATTCAATACAATCCTTTGGTGACTTCTTTTAGTTATGAGAGGGATAGGTTGTCCAAATACTTTAGATCAAAACCAACTCAAAGACTAGTGGATCTACCTAACCCAGATATTGAAGCTTTGAAAGCTGTCATTCTTGCTCTGGCTGAAAAAAGGGGGGGTGATGAGTTTGCTACTGATTGAACCTTTGATGAGAATAATTCATCGTGATGACTGGATATATTGTTTGAAAATTTTCATATTCATTGATTATCTATTTTTAAATTAAAGTTAAGAAAAAATTTTAAAATTAATCTAATACAAAATAGTAAAGTGAAACAATAAATAATCTAATTTAATTTGATCAACTTTAATAAAATAATATTTTATTAATATACATCACGCATTTTTTGGGCCTATGATATGAGATGCAATAAAATTACAATAAGCAATGGGTTAATTACAAAAAAGTCCAAAATTTCGTCAATTTTCTATTATAGTTTGAACTTTAAAAAGTAGCAATAAAATGCTCAAATTTTCAATTTTTTTCAATTCTAGCTTAAACTTCAAAAAGTGGCAATAAAATGTTCAAACTTTCAATTTTCTTCAATTCTAGCCCGACATTATCTGTTGTTCTCCAGATGCCCTCAACCCGTCAACTCTTAATTTTATGTTTGTTCTTCTGATGCTTCCAACTACTCTTGCATTACGACGTACTACATCAGTAAACTCTTCATTTTTAGTTCGTTCTCCTAATGCCCTTAGTGTGAGGGCATCAGGGTTGCGTAATTTGAAAATTGAAGAATGAGAGCGTCGAGAAAACAAGCTGAAAATGAAGGAAAAATTGAAATCAAAATATAAGATAGTCAGGGATACCTATTCTGATTCAGCTCTTTTTAAACAATGATGTCATTTTAATTATATGATTGAACGACGTCATTTCATTAATTTTCATTTATTGTGTTAATTTTGACTAACGTGTATTAATAGTTAAAGTTTTTGAAACTCGTACGAAGTCAGGTCAGCAAACTTAATGGAAACACTAACGCCGGATTAGAATTGAAAAAATTGAAAGTTTGAGCATGTTATTGCTACTTTTTGAAATTCGGGTTATAATTGAAAGTTTTTCAAATTTTGAGTATTTTATTACTACTTTTTAAAGTTTGGGCTATAATTAAAAATTTGTTTGGACTTTTTTAGTAATTAACCCCATAAGTAATTGTTAGGTTTGATGGACTTAATTAAGCAAGATTTACAGATATCAAACTTTCTTACATGTTACGAAATTTATATGTCAAGAAAGGTGCATAGAGATTTAGTATATGCGTGACCTCTTGCACATGCATTCTAATGTTAGTATGCTGACATTATTGTACTATAAGACCAAAAATTGCAAAATTTAAGAAATTATAAAATGGTCCTTATAGTTTATTTTTGGATTTTTTTTGGCTTCTACGATTGCATAAAGTTAAATTTCTTGAGATATTTTTAACAAAGTTAACCATTGTAAAAATAAAGAGAGAGAAGAATGAGAGAATTTCTGTATGTTCTCATGCAAAACAAGTACTCTGTACATCGTTATATACATGAGCTTATACAACTGGAAAAAAACAAAATAATGAAAATTATACTAACTTCTAACTTACTGAAATTGTTAATAAGTATAACTAAATAATTCATCATCCCCCCCTCAAGTGGGTGCTTGTAAGAAATCATACAAGCCCAACTTGTCAATAAAACTAGTGAAGCCAGGAGTCGGAAGAGGTTTAGTGAAGACATCGGCGAGTTGTGTAGAAGAACACGTGTGAGAAAGAGAAATGAAACCCTTTTTTAGCTGTTCCCTAATGATATGACAATCGATATCCAAGTGCTTAGTCCTTCCATGGAAAACTGGATTAGCTGCAATATGTAGCGCAACCTGGTTATCATACTTTAAGGAAATAGGTAACGCAACTGGAATCTAAAAGTCCTGCAGAATGTATGAAAGCCATAAAAGCTCACAAACAATGGAACTTATGCTCCTATACTTGACTTCAGTAGAAGATTTAGAGACAGTCACTTACTTCTTAGATTTCCAAGAATTCAAAGAAGATCCCAAAAACACATAAAATCCAGAGATAGAATGCCTAGTATCATGACATGCAGCCCAATATGTATCAGAGTATGCCGAGAGAAAAAAATTATTATCAATTGGATAATACAACCCCAAAGAAGGACTTCCCTTTAAATAGCGCAATACATGTAGAGCAGCCCGCCAGTGAACATCTATAGGTACATGGACATATTGACTTAACTGATGCACTGCATGAGTTATGTCTGACCAAATATAACTTAAATACAGTAGTCTTCCCACCAACCGCCTGTAAGGCTAAGGATTATCAAGAATCACTCCAGTACTTGCTGTTAAAATTAAACTGCAAAGGTGTAAGCGCAAGTTTGCTACCCATCAAACCAGCTTCTGCAACCAAATCCAATATTTATTTCCTCTGGTTAACGTACAAACGTACAAACCATGGGAGGACCTTGCAATCTCAAAGCCTAAGAAATACTTAGAAATCTGAAGACCTTTAATAGAAAACTAAAGATCTTTAATAGTAAAAGTAGCATCTAAAAATTTCTTCACATTTCGAATTTCCACTTCTGAATCCTCTATTAATAGCATATCATCAACGTAGACCAAGATGAGCAAAAAATAAGAAGAAGTCTGAAGAGTAAATAAACAATGATCATACTGGGACTGTTTGAAGCCATAATGTTGCAATTATAAGGTAAGTTCCACATTCCATTGCCTAGAGGCCTGCTTAAGGCCATAGAGAGATTTCTTTAACCAACAAACTTCATTTGGAGTTGCTTTATTATAACCTTCTGGTGACTGCATATACACCTACTCCTGTAACTACCGATGAAGGAATGCATTGTTGATGTCCAACTGATGCAAGGGCCAGCTCTTGGCAGCTACAAGTGCAAATAAAATTTTGATGGTAACAACCTTGGCTACTAGTGAGAAGCTATCATTGTAGTCAACCCCTTCAACCTGATTATAACCCTTTGCTACTAATCTGGCTTTAAATCTGTCAATAGATCCATTTGGCTTCAATTTCACCTTATAAACCCACTTAGAACCAATTGCCTTCTTTCCTTTGGGTAACTGTGTAAGCTCCCATTTTCCATTCTTCTCAAAGGCATCCAATTCAGAATTCATAGCCACAATCCAGTGATGATCTTTGCTAACATGAAAATAAGAGGTTGGTTCCCGAATAGTATTGACATTAGCAAGAAATTCAACATAATTCTCACTAAAGCCAGAATTGACAGTGAAAGGATATGTGTTCGGAGTATAAGATAAAGAAAATTGTACATTCGTGCTCTTCAAATAAGAAGGTTGTCTGTTCACATTAGAGACAAAATCCTTCATCCAAGAAGGCTTCTGTCTAGTTCGGTTACTCCTTCTTATTGCAACTTCTGATCCTGCAACATCAGGTTCAACAATGTTAGACTCTGCAGTAATTCCTGTATCATCCATCTGCAAAGTTGAGTGATCTAAATGTAAATAAGGAGTAGCAGTGTCATTTCCAAGTGCAGCCAGATCACTAAAAGAACACTGCAAAAAATAATCATCTTGCATAACTGAGGGAAATGCAGTAGGCATTGCTAGAATATTATCAGTAAGCATAGAATGTTTGAAAGGATAAACATTCTCATGAAAAATGACGTCTCTAGAGACAAAACATTTTTGTGTTTGCAAGTCATACAATTTGCATCCCTTCTGACCTAGAGAATAATCAAGATAGATACTTCTAAAAGCTCTAGGATTCAGCTTGCCTTTATAAGGTCTAGTATCCGTGGCAAAACACAAACATCCAAAACTCTTCAGCTCATTATAATTGGGCTGCTTGCCAAATAATAATTCATATGGTGACTGCCAATTTAGTATCTAACTTAGTAGTCGGTTGATGATATAAGCTGCATGCAATACACTGTGTCCCCAAAATTTCTTTGGAAGTCCAAATTGAATCAATAAAGCCCTTGCCACCTGAAGTAAAAGTTGATGCTTCCTCTTTACAACACCATTATGTTGAGGAGTATAAACACAAGTCTTCTGATGAATAATCCCTCTACTGCTGAAAACTTCTTGAGAACTATTACTCAAGAATTCAGAACCATTATCTATTCTGACTACCTTCACCATGCCATTATACTGCCTTTGTATAAAAACAAGAAATTTCTCCAGCATATGAGTAGTCTGTGCCTTTTGTCTCATTAGAAAAATCCAAGTACATCTACCATTGTCACCAACTACTGCCAGAAAATAGTGTGCACTGCAAAGAAAAATGTCCTTATAGGGTGCCCATACATCAATATGTAATAATTCAAAAACATTTTCATCTTTGGTATGGCATATGGGAAAAACATTAGATGGGTGTCCTAGCCTTGTATACCACAAACTTTTATCAACAAGACCTTTATTAAGACTACACACAATCTTACTCTCTGTATCTTCATGAACACGAGTATTACAAAAAACATTATAAAGTAGTTTGACACACAAAAAAGAATTCCTATCAAGGAAGTATAGGTTTGTAATGATTTTTCCTTTCCCCACTGCCTGTTCAGTCCTTTGGTCCTGGAACAAACAATATTCAATGGAAAAGAAAACATTCAAGGAAGAGTGTTTAACTAATTTTTTTACTGAAATAAGGTTATGGCAAGGAACAAAGAGAACTAATTTCAAGGTCACGTGATCATTCAAGACTATAACTCCTCTGTACTCAACATCATTTATCTCCCCATTAAGTAAATATAACTTCGTAACTTTATCAACAGGCATTAATGAATGAAACAAATTCTTGTCTACGCATATATGGGATATAGCACTAGAATCCACTATCCAAGTTCCACATTTCTGAATAGACCTAAGAGCAAGATTCAAGACTGACATACCTGCAAATTCAGTCTGTATCATATTTAAGTGATGAGATTCCCCAGCTTGTTGCTTTCCTTTCAGTAGTTTTGTAAGCTCCTGTTGAATTAATGCTATGAGTGACTATGAGTAGCTTTGAATATCAATTCCCTTCGCTACATCTTTCTCAATTGCATCAACTATAGACACAGATTTCCCTTTCTTTTGCCCTTTTCCTACACCCTTTTTTTTATTCTTCATTTCTATATACCAATCAGGATATTCGTGTAATTTGAAACAGGTATCTCTTTCATGACCGTCCAAACTACAATAATCACAATGCTTGTCTTCCCTTCTTTTATTTTGTTTCTTTCGATTATCATGCCTTGTAGCACTTTCCACAGCCAACGTTCTTCCCTTACCATTCTTACCACCTTTTACCATCATGGCTACAACACCTGCATCCTCTTACATCATATTCACCTGTCTCTATTTCTCAATCCTCATTACTAGAGAATAAGCTTTACTGGCAGAGGGAGGGGGATCCTGGGCCAAGATTTGACTCCGAATGTGATCATAAGATGGATTTAATCCCATCTGAAATTGTAAATTGTATCAACTTATTTGCATTGTCCATATCAACAAGCTTCTTATTAACCCCATAGTGGCATCCCTGGCAGTTGCATGATGGTATAGGCTTGAGTTTTCCTAATTCATCTCAGTGTTTATTAATTCTGTTGTAATAAGTGGTAACTGAACAATTACCTTGTTCACCAGAACTAATATCTCTCTACACTTGGAAAAGCTGTGGTAAGTTGCTCTCTCTATAAACTTTTTTGAGCTTATCCTATAAAGCCGTAGAAGAACTACAAATGATGTAAGATTCAAAAATGTCCTTAGAAATCGAATTAAGAATCCACTGTTTCACCATGCAGTCCACTTTTCTCCATTTTCTATATGTCACTTCACAAGTTGGTGGAGGAAAGGTACCATCCACAAAACCAAGCTTATCTCTAACTTCTAAGGAGTTGCAAATGGAAATACTCCAAGAATAAAAATTTGCATCAGTCAATTGAGCAGTAACAAGAATCATACCAAGATTATGGGAACTGTGCAACTGTAAGCACTCATCCTATGATTCATCAACAATCGGCCATCGCATCTCCATTGTTGTTCAAGATTTAAGCTCAGAAACCGTTCCGCTCTGATACCATGAACAAAGTTAACCGTCGTAAAAATAAAGAGAGAGAATAATGAGAGAATTTCAGTATATTCTCATACAAAACAAGTACTCTATACATCATTATATACATGAGCTTATACAGCTAGAAAAAAATGAAAATAATTTGATCTTGGTATCTATTTTGGATAAAGAAGGATATACTTTTGTAATAAAAAGCTCCATTATACAACTATCTTTGATGCAGAACATGTTGATACAACTTTCATATCATATGATTTATATAGAACGTGCTTAACTCCTAATGAAATATATATCCATTCATATATTATCGAAAAGAACGATATTGAAAGACCTTTGATAAAGGAAAAAATTCTTTGAACTATTTATTTTAGCAATCTAGAAACATGTGTTAATTGTTTCTTATATAAGTTGAAAGGAAAAGAAGTTAGCTCACAGCTTAAACTTTTTTTAAATTGTTCATACTGATATCTAAGAGCCTTATTCACATGCTATTTATAATGCCAAATATTTTGACTTTTATTGATGATTATTTTTTATATAAATTTGTATTATTGATTAAAAAATTATGAACTTCTTGAAAATTTTAAGATTTTTAAAAGTAAATTTGAGAACTAATTGTAGAAATCAATCAAGATTATAAGGATGGTAATGGATGCGAGTATTATGGAAAATATAAGGTTTCAAAGCAAGAAAAAGACGTGTTTTCTAAATAATTAGACACTTGTGGAATATTAGTTTATTACTAGGTAGTCCTAAATATAACGATATGCCTGAAAGGCAAAATTGCACTTAAAAAAATACGATGATGAGCATGCAAAGTAGGACTAACCTTCTACATTACCTTTAAGGTGAGATTTTTATGGCTTCTTTAAATAATTCAAATAGACTCCTAAGCAAATCGGTGTCTAAAATGGATGGAAACTAATTATCACTCATGTTCAAGTTTAAACATACCCTATTAAGGTACATATATATAATCCTTATAAAAATAAATTAAATTCTTATTATACTCTTTACTCTTTTGTAGGTTATCTAAAACAATTTGTATCCTACAAATTCTACTATAAACACTTTGTATCTTACTAAACTTTTGAAATACAATGTGCTTGATTGAGTTGGTTAATTTCTCATTTTAAAGGATAATAGATAAATACTATTATGGTTTCATATCCTTCATTTATTTAGTTGATATTAGTGGATAATACTACTATGGTTTCATATCCTTCACTTATTTAGTTAATATTAGTGGATTCTACACTTATTGTGATTCCAGTATATGATTATAAATAAGTACAAATATAGAATGAGGTCTATATTTCACATGATCATGTTGAACATATTTAATTAAAGGGATATTTTAAGGTGAGGAGGCATGTTATATCATTTGATTATATACTTTATCATATAGAGAATGACTATAATATTAGACAAATTATTGATCTAGTTACTTTTTCAATTGCCATTTTTAGTTCTTATATAAAGTTATTGTGTGACGTAAAAAAAAAAAGTCGGTCCATAAAGTATAATCAGGTATGAAAATTTGTGGATTTACCTCAAAACCATAATCGTATTAGTTATAAATAGGTTTATAAGGCCACAAAGGATTCTTAAAATATGGTTTAGCGATTTAAAGTTAGGTTGGTTACTAAAGGTTTCACTCAGAGAGAAAAAGAATTTAATATCACTTTCTCTTTTGTATCTTCCAAAGATGAATTTAGAATAATAATGGCAATAATAACTCATTATAATATGGAACTACATCAGATAAATATTAAAACTACCTTCCTCAAAGGAGACCTTTATGAGGAGGTCTATATGCTATAGCCAGAAGGGTCTTAAGCAGATGACAAAAGTCATCTTATTTGTAAATTGAGGAAATACATATACACATTGAAACTAGATTCTTATCAATGGTAGTTGAAATATGAAGAGGTAATCACCTCATATGACTTTATGAAAGTAAAATTGAAAGATATTTTCACTTTAATGACCATGTTACATGGGATTAAATAATTATTTCTAAAATTTTTAATATAAAATATATTAATAAAGCATCTTTTGACCTTCATATTTAGATTCATTAGGACATATGAAAATTTTTTAGGTCTCTCGAATAGCATGCATCGAGAATGTGTTACAAAAGTTTAATATATTATAAATCTTACGCAGCAACGATCTCTTCTAAAGAGAGATTATCTTTGAAAAAATGTTCAAAGAATGAAATTTAAATAGAGACCATAAAGAATTTTCTATATGTTAGTGCACTTATTATTCTAATATACACTTAATTTTGTACTAGACCAGATATTATATTCATTACTAAATTGTTAGGTAGATTTTTAATTTAAACTAGACATAGACCATATGAATGTCGTTAAACGAGTATTAAGGCACCTTCATGGAATAAAAGATTATAATTAGTTATAAAGGAAAATTGAGAAATTAAATATGATTAGCTATATAAATTTTAACTTTTCTATATGTTCAGGTGATAAAAAAATCTATATTAGGTTTAATCTTTATATTCGAATATATATTAGGTTTAATCTTTATATTCGTAGATGTAGTTGTTTCATGGAAAAGTGTCAAAGAGACATTTATGACCTTTTCAACTATACATACTGAGTTTGATGCATATTATGGAACTGCTTTAAGCATACTTTGGTTAAGAAAATGGACTTTTGATTATTTATGGTTAATTAAGTTGTTAGTCCTATTATCATGATAATCTTTTTGTCGTGCTATTCAGTAATAACAATAAGAATATCATAAAGTATAAACATTTGGAGGAAAAATATTTAACCAAAAGAATTTGTAAAGAAAGGTGACATTACAATTGAACATATGTTGACTGAGTATATATTGGTTGATCCTCTAATTAAAGGACTTAACCATGATATTTTGATAGGCATATTAGTAATATAGGTATTTTGAAGTCCTTTGATATTGTTCACTAGAAATGATTATCTGCTTTAGATACAATTTTGTTCTCGTCTATTATGATTGTATTTTTTGTATTGATGATCATCATTTTGTTTTTAATCATACATATTATTTTCCACTATCATAATAAAGGTGAAAGTCTATTTATATATGTGTTAAACATATCATAGATTATTAGGTATATTTACAATTTGATCTTGATTCTATGTCTCTTACATAAGAATTTTATAAGAGAGAGAGATATAAATTTTAATCCCATAAAGGTTTGAACGTTAGCAACACTGAGAGAAAATAAAATTTTCTCTTATAATATAGCATAAAGTTTAAAGAAATTGAGACCAACAAACATAACATAGTACATTATAAACCATTTAGCTACTCTTTTTATTTGTCACGCACTACTTCCTCATTCATGTTAGTTTGATTATTAATTATACGTAATTTTATTAAATTTGTGTCGTATATGACGTATATTTATGATAACTTTTGGTACTAAAAGGCTTACAAAAAATAATGAATTTTAATTATCATTATATCAAATGTTATGAAAAAGGTTGATCAAGTTAGTGTATTTTTATTCTCTTATCCTTTATTATTTTTATTTATTATAGAAATGATGATTAATATTTATATAATAGAAGAATATGAAAATATTTTTTACTAGACATTTGTCAGTTAACCATTTTTTAAATTAAAGCTAAAAAAATTTAAATTGGAATTGGGATAAAGATGATGAAGTGATCCAATCAACGATCTAATTGTGTAGGTTAAAGTTTAGTGAAAAAAATGACACCCTATTAGTGTTACTCGTATGCTTATTAGACATATAATGGAGAGATTTGACAAGATTACTATAAATAGTTGCTAAGTCTCTTCACTTACTTGATTGAATTTTATATATATCAATTTTTTAACTCGTTACAAGATCTGCATGTTAAGAAATATGCAAAAGGATTTAGTATATGCTATTTTTAACAAATTATATAAAAGGCGATCAAAAGTTTTATCTTGTTCAAAATTTGACAAGTACATTTGGTGTAATGCCCCATATTAAGGGTTAGAATATTAAGGAATTTCAATGCATGGTTTGCTTGGCATAATTGAGTTTTTGCTTATTTATGCATATGCCTTTTTGGACTTATACCAATATTTGTACATGCATTCATTGACATTTTTAGGTACAATTGGTTTTAAATTTCTGATTAAGATGAGATTTTTGGTTTATTAGTGATGAAAATTATTTGGAGATTATTGTTATCACTTTGGAATTTTTTGGGAATGTTAAGAATTTTTTCTAAAAATTTTGGGGTATTTTGGATATTAGGGAAAAATATACAAATTGTATTATGACATGTGGCAATCTTAGATGTTGACAAAAGGCATACATTCAAGGAGCCACGTGTCACTAGGGTAATAAGACACGTATGTACGTGTGTTAGGAAGCAAAACAAAAGAAGAAAAAGAAGAAACCAGATCTGTAACTTGGTTATTCTTCGGTTTTGTTTAGTTTCCCTCAACACTGAACCTTCATCATCGATTGTTGTTGTTGATTTTTAAGTTAGTTTTATCCTTTATAAACAAAACAATTTAGTCCAGCTAAGATTTTGTTTGTCAACCCTGTTCTTCACCTTCACTGTCAAAGAATTTGCAGAAAAATCAATTAAGAGATATTTTTTTAACTCTCTGAGTTCAATGAATGATTCTGATGATGTGTTAGTGTTGGAAATGAATTCATCCATGAGTTGGATGACGTTTTATGTGGAAACATATATATGCATGAGAAGTTTATGTAGTATGGTCTCAGTGAATGAATTCACCGAATAACTTGAGTGAAGATTTCAGGTCGTTAATGTATAAAGATAGCAGTTAGAGTATCTAGAATTGAATATGAGATTACAGGGTGTTGGGATAATTTCAGTTGTAGTAAGAATGAAAATATGCAGTAGTGAGAGAAAGCTTGTGTAAAGAATTGGTTTTTAGTATATGATTATAAACTTGGTTTTGAGTGGTGATGAGAATGAGTTCAGATGATATAAAAGTGAAATAAAATGGTATAGGTAAGTGTAAAACTTGAAGGATTTCATTTCTGTGAAAGTTCGCCGCAGCCAACTCTTGGGTTCATCGCAACAAACTTTTAAGAATTTTCAAGGAATTTTCCTCTCTGGAAAGCTCGCCGCGGCCAACTTTTGGCTCGCCTCGGTGAACTTTCCTGACAGCTTGAACATGCTTCAGTATTTTGGGCACAACTTTCTCTGTAGGTATCCAAATGGAGTTATTTTTAATTTTTATTAAACTAGAAACACAAAGCTACAAATTTTATGAAGAGATTAAATTCTAATTCTGCCTTTAAGAATTTCATAATCTGATTGAAAAGTGAGATAAGAATTATGATATAGCTTAAGAACAATCTGAAATCTTTTAAGCATAACTTTCAGTATACTAACCCAAATTATATAAAATTGGTATCATTGGAAACCTAAGATAAAGAGAGACAAATTTATAGAAGGAAGTATTACCTAATTACCTCAATTACCTGATGAGAATAATTGAGCAAGGTGGAGCCGAAAGTTGAGAGTGAAATAAATATGGATTGAGGAATTGAGTATGATTTCGCATGATTGAGAATGCGACAAGATTAAGGATAAAAAACCCGAAATTTGTCATAAACATGCATCATACATATTCAGTATACATGAATGTGCATAATTGAATTTATAATTATGCACAATAATGATATGTGTTTGTATTAAATGTTTTAGAGGAACCTATCGAGCGACCGATTCCAAATATTGTCAGGACGTCGGGGCAATAAGCAATAAGGGAGATTTTATAAGTAACTTAGATGGTCTTATCTGTAAGTATTGTCTTGTTGAATAATTGTGGGTAATTCAGTAAGAAATTTAGTAAGAAATTTTGGATAGTTTTTCTTTGACTGTTTGTTTGTTGTTTGACTTTAATCCATTGAATGATTTGCAAAGCTGTTAGATTAATATGTTTGAATTTTGGCATGAAAGCAATGATTGCCTAATTATATTGGACATGAAATGAATTTGTTTGATTTTAAAACTGTCAAGCCCTAGTCGTAGGTAAATAGGCATGCCTAAAAGGGTCTGCAGATGCTTCTGTGACACTTCGGTGTCTTCTGTTATTGACACTTCGGTGTCTTCTAATATTGACACTTAGGTGTCGAGACTTCAGTCTCTTCTGTGATACTTTGGTGTCGAGACTTCGATCTCTTCTGTATAAGTCCCGTTACCCACTTCTGTTGATGGATTAGCAGTTATCTGGTTTTGTGATTCTAAAATATATTAAATTATGACTTAAACATTATTGTGTTCTGATTCTGAAGGGTTTATACCCTCTTGTGATGTTCAGTTTTGTTAATTATAAAGTCTGTTCTGAAATACATTATGTCTGATTTATTGTTTAATGCATGTATATGCTATTACATGATTCAATATGATAAGTTGTCAGTTTATCCATAGATTAGTTTTTACTCACTAAGCTATATGCTTAGCACGGTAGATTTGTCCCGTGTAGGTTCTGAAATAGACATGTAGGAACTGGGACAAGACAACCGCGATGGCCAAAGGAGTCTGATTTTTGTTTTGTTCACATGTATTTTGAGATTGTTTTTGGACTTATATCTGATGTCTATAACTCATGAATTTTTATTTTAATGGGTTGTAATAACCTTAATTCAGGTTGCTTTCAAAACTTTTGACATATAATGTATGTTTGTTGAGATTCTGGTAATGTATATATAAATTGTTTTGTATGTTTCGAAATGCTTTGTGTTCGGTGTGTTCTGTGTGTATGTGACACTCACAATATCCTCCCAGGGTGTATATGTGGGTGTAACATTTGGATTTTTAACTGTTTACTCAAATATAAATAAAAAAAGTGAAACATTTATATTTTCCATTATCTTTATTTATACAAGTTTGCAGTTTATCCTATAATGATCAATAAAGTTCATATTATATTTAACATACATAGGCTAATTGACTACAATGTTCTCTTTAATGAAAGTGCATGTTATGCCATTCATGAAGAGAATAGAGTTAACAAGATTGATATGGAATCATATAAAACATGATCCATAATTAATTTATTATTTTAACAAATTCATAATTTTCTATCAAATAGTCATGCCTTTTTAGTTCATATACACACATATTATGCCTTGTTTAGTTCCAATCAAGGACATTAAGTTAGGATTGGCAAATTAGCTCAGGCTTAATAGTCCAACTTGACCTAATTTGAAGTTAATGAGTTTAATTCAAGTTGATCGAGATTCAAACCTAATTAAGACTAATTTTTTAAAAAATTAGGTTTTGAGCTGGGTTCATTCTCAGCTTCCACGACCCGACTAGACCTAAAGCTCAAGTACATATATAAAAAATCATAAATTTACTTTTCCTCCTTTATTGTCTTTCTACATCTATTGATGTTCCACCTTATGTCTCCAATATTGAAGATATTCCTACTTGTAAATGAGAAAATTAGTTAGTCAATGATGGAGTTCAAGCTTTCTCATCTTACATTTTCTTTCATTCTCCAGATAGCATTCTCCATTCTTTGGACTCATCTTCTGCCTCCAACATTAAAGATATTCTTTATTGTACATGAGGAAATTAGTTAGACAGTGTGGACTCCCAACTTGCTCATCTTCCATATTCTTCCATTCTCCATATATCATTTCCCTTTCTTTAGATCGATAGGGTGGTTAAATTCGGTATTTGAAAATAGGCAAGTTTTAGGCTTTTAGCTAGTACTTTTCTTGGTAGAAGATGCAATGATAATTAAGTTGAGTTTTGTGAGAAGATGAAGTTGAATTTATATTTAGAAAATAAAAAGTTTGGTGATATAGGAATTTTAGTATTGATTGGAGAATGGTGATTCTCGTCAAAGAGAATAGGGGTAGGGATGGCAATGGGCCGCACCTGGCCGGCTTGTCTACACCTTTTGAAAAAAATTAGACAAAACGACGTCATTTTGCACATTCCCTGATGTATAGCCATCCAAGCCTGCAATTGAAGATGTGGAAGCCATGGGGCTTGGCGACAAACCATCAGGTGGAGTTGAGGTCCAAAAAGAGTCGGTTGAAGTCTTGGAGGAAGAAGAAGATGAGCTGCACTTGTTCCTAAAGTTCCAGGTGATGTGAGCCCATTTGGTGACTTCAAAGCTTATGTTTTTGCACCTAATCATACTGAGTTGTTCGAAGCCTAGGAGCAACAGATTTTCTTACATTTCAATTGGGCTTATTTAAGTCTAATTTAACTAGTATTTGGTTTGATATAAAGACTTGTTTTATTTCCTATTTTATCTTAGCCCGGATTTGTTATTTTAGCCCGATTTAATGACTTGTTTGGTTTGTTTCATTTTAGCAATCTTGTAAGACTTTTATTATAGGTTTTATTTCTGTTTTAATGAGCTAAAAAAACTGCAAAATAGGAAAGGTGAGGAGCTGACTTTGTGGCTGCCCATTTGCTTCCTATTTCAGCTCATTTGTTTCCTATTCAATATTTTTCAGAAAAATATAAGGAAAAGTCGAGATTTTCTCTCCATATTTTGGCAAGTAATTGTCTGGTTTTTAATTTTTTTTCCAAATAAAAATCATTGGGTTTAATTATTTTTCAAAAAATAATCAAAAGGGCTTATTTGTTTTCCGAAAACATTCAATCGTTTGTGTGTTGTGCAATTTCTAGAATTCTTTCCGAGTTCCAATTTCGTTTTCCAGTTCTTGTTTCCTGTGTTCATCAAATCGAAAATTTTCCTTCTTCAATTTTATTCCTCACATCTTAAATTACAAATCTCCAGGAGAGATCTTTACCCAATTCGAACCCCAGCCACCTTAAAATTCCCATTTTCATCATCTGCCTTCATTCTATCGCCTAGATTAACATGTCACCACAAAATCCACCATAACTTAGTCATTACTTATCCAATTAATCCGATTCTTATGTCCAAATTGAAGTTCACAAAAATTTATACAGATTTGATTCTTTACTCGAAACCAAATTCCCAGCTAATTAACCCAGAAATGTCTTCATATTTCCTGTTCCAGTTTTATCCGATAAAAACCAAATTGCCCAAAACTTTTCCAATAACCACCAGATCCTATTCTGATCACTTTCAAGCCATTCCTCCATCATTATTGGTATCAAAGCCAACTATTTGAGCTGTGATTTGACTCTCCAACATGTCAGGTCCATCTCAAAACGATCTGGAAAAGTTATTTACAAAAATGGAGAAGTTTGAAACTTTTCGCCTGGAAAGTGAGGCTGCCATGACAAAGGAGGCTGCCTTGGGTACGTTTGAGAACCAGGAGACACTTCCCACGCTTATCAAGCTGTGGATGATGAGTTTCATGGTGAGGTACATGAATCTATTGCTACTGGTCATGATTATGGCATTATAATAGGTGGAAACGGTCAACGAGGGAGAGGTTGAGGTCCATATGGTGTTGGCTGTTTCGGACCAATTAGAGGCCCCCAAATTCATCAACCTATACATGACAGAAATGACTGAATTGATGATATGTTCAATATTAAAGTTAATTTGCCTGAGTTTGTTGGGAAACTTGATGTTGATGTTTTCAATGAGTGGTTATATACAGTTGAAAGAGTTTTTGAACTAAAAGATGTGCCTGAAGATAAAAAGGTGAAGTTAGTTGCAATGAGATTGAGAGGGTATGCTGCCCTTTGGTGGGATAATTTGCAATATAAGAGGCTTAGAGAAGGGAGGCCGAAAATCACTAGATGGGATAGAATGAAGATAGAATTGGAAGAAACATTTGTGCCTTCTCAACATAGGCAACAAATGTTGGAAAACAAGTTTTCTTTGGTTCAAAATAGAAGGCCAGTTGAAGAGTATGTTATGGAATTTGAGCAATATTTGTTGAAGAGTGGTTTAGAAGAAAGTGAAGAAGTGATTGTGACAAGGTTTGTTAAAGGCCTTGATCAAGAGTTGCAAGAGTTTGTGAAGATGTATCTGTTTGAAACTTTCAATGACGTGAAGAGGCTTTCTTTTAGGGGAGAGATCAATTTAAAACACCAAAGAGCCACCAAACTCCCACCCAAACCCAGCCATATAGTTAACCAAAGAACTAGCCTATTCCAACTATCCTTTAAGCCAAAATTCATCCCACCTCCAACCTCACCACAAAAACTGCGTAGCCCTCAACCGAAGCCTAACCCACCATCACCATACACGCCAAAAACTCCCTACACACCAAACAGCTCCCAAAGCCCCAAATCCAAGCTTAGATGCTTTAATTGTCAAGGCTATGGCTACTTCCAATCAGAGTGCCCCAATAGAAAAGTGATGACAATTCAAGAAATGGAGGAAATTGACAATGCACTTGAGTGTGAAGAGACTGCCCTTTTAGGAGAAGAAGAGAAAGAAGAGGAGAATGGTAGTGATGAAACCTTAGTAGCAAGTGGAGAAGACATTGATGCCGAAATGTTAGTTCTATTTAGAATTCTTAATAGTGAGAATAGAGGTGAAGATTGGAAGAGAAAATCACTCTTTCATACAAAATGTGAAACCGGTGGTAAGAAATGTAATGTGGTAATTGATAGCGGAGCTTGTGAGAATGTGGTTTCTAGTGAGAGAATGTGGTTTCTAATGAAATGGTAGACAAGCTTAGCTTGAAAAATGAACCCATTTCATGTCCTTATAAGCTCACTTGGCTTGATAAGAAGCATGAATTCGAGGTGTCAAGAAGATGTTTGGTTCCTTTTGCTATTGAGAAATATGAAGATGAATTGTGGTGTCATGTAATTCCCATGTCGGCTTGTAATTTGCTTTTGGGCAAGCCTTGGTTATATGATAGAGATGTTGGCCATCAAGGAAGAGCAAACACTTATTCTTTGAAGCATATGGGCAGAAAATTCCGACTAACTCCTATGAAGCCGGATATGAAGAGGAAAGTAGAAAATGAACCTGTTTTGTTGAGTATTGATGAGAGAAAGGCAATTGTTGATGCGTTGCCTTCATTTTCACCCTTGGATGTGGAAGATGATGCAAAACCGAAGCCACAAGTTCCTCGAGTTGTTCAAGACTTGATTGAGCAATTTCCTACAGTTTTTCCTAGTGAGTCTCCTATAGGGCTGCCACTTATGAGGTCAATTCAACATGAAATAAATTTTGTTCCCGGAGCAATTATTCCTCATAAACAATCCTATAGGATGACTCCTAAGGAGGGAGAATCTTTGCGAGCTATTGTGGAGGATTTGTTAAAAAGGCAATTCATTAGGCCTTCTATAAGTCCATATATAGTTCCAGCTTTTGTTGTACCCAAGAAAAATGGGAAATGGAGAATGGTGATTGATTCAAGAGCAGTTAACAAAATCACAGTCAAGTATAGGCACCCAATTCCTAGACTTAATGACATGCTTGACCATCTTCATAGAGCAACAATCTTACTAGACTTGACCTTACCAATGGATTTCATCAAATCCATGTGAGAGAGGGAGATGAGTGGAAAACAACTTCTAAAATAAAGGAGGGACTTTATGAGTGGCTTGTCATCCCAATGGGGATGTCAAATTCTCCATCCACTTTCATGAGGCTTATGAATGCGGTACTTAAACCTTTCCTTCATAAATTTTTTGAAGTGTACTTTGATGATATTCTAATCTTTTCCAAATCTCTAGATGAACATGTGCTGCATTTAAAATGTGTCTTTAATGTCTTAGCTAGAGAGTCCTTGTATGCCAATGTTGAAAAGTGCCATTTTTGTGATCATTCTTTGACTTTCCTAGGATTTGTCATTAGCCAAGATGGTATTAGTATGGATCCCTCAAAGGTCCAAACTATTCTAGATTGGCCGATCACAACTAGCCTTTTCCAAGTTAGAAGCTTTCATAGTTTTTGTTCATTCTATAGGAGATTCTTTAGGAATTTTAGTACAATCACTACTCCTATAACTGAATGCCTGAAAAAAAGGTGATTTTAAGTGGACAAATTAGGCCACTATTGCATTCAACACTTTGAAAATTTTGATCACAACGGCACCTGTTTTAAAGCTAGCTGATTTTAGTTCACCATTTGGACTTGAGTGTGATGCAAGTGGGGTAGGAATAGGGGCCGTTTTAAGCCAAGAGGGTAGACCAATTGCATTCTTTAGTGAAAAACTCAATAAAGCAAGAAAAAGATACACAACTTATGATGAAGAGTTTTTATGCAATTGCTAGGGCCGTTAGACATTTCTGGCCTTCTTTGTTGGCCAACCCTTTCATTCTTTTCACTGATCATGACTTACTAAAATATGTCCACACTCAAGCCAACCTAAGTCAAAAATATGCTACTTGGGTTGAATTCCTCGAATCTTTTGACTTTGTCATTAAGTATAAAAAGGTACCACAAATGTTGTTGTTGATTCTTTGTCAAGAAAATTCCTTTTGTTGAGTTCAATGCATGCACATGTTGTAACTTTTGATTATATTAGGGGGATGTATGAGATTGATAAAGATTTTGGATAGATTTTTGCTAGGACAAAAGAGAATAATGGTGCATTTAGGGACTTTGTTTTGCATAATGGTTACTTGTTCAAAAATGGTTCTTATTGTGTTCCAAATTGTTCTTTGAGGGAGGCAAATTTGAGAGAAGTCCATAGGGGTGGACTTGCTGGCCATCTTAGGAGAGAGAAAACCTATGAACTTGCCCATTCCAACTTCTATTGGCCGGGGATGTTTAGAGAGGTATCTAAGCTTGTGAGTGGTTACAACACATGTAGTCAATCAAAAATGACATCCCAAGCCCACAGCCCATACACACCATTTCCTACACCAAACAAACCTTGGAAGGATGTGAGCATGGATTTTATGTTAGGTTTACCTAGGACTAGAAGCAGGTAGCATCATAGTTGTTGTTGATCAATTCTCTAAAATGGCACATTTCATTCCTTGTGCTAAATCTAATGATGCTCAACATGTGATGGATTTGTATTTTCATAATGTTGTTAAATTG
>JANZXR010000170.1:28697217-28712316 GCA_027575705.1 Erythroxylum echinodendron | reverse complement strand
GAGAGGGAAAACTAAGAATTGGGATGCCATGTTGCCACAAGTAGAATTTGCTTACAATTGTTCCAAATCAAGGTCCACCGAATTCTCGTCGTTTCATATTGTTTATGGAGCTAATCCATTAACTCCTATTTCACTAATTCCGTTTGTGCAAGATAAGCCTTTTAGAGCCCAAAATATTGTCAAGTTACATTCGCAGGTCCAAGAGAACATAAGGAAGCATAACGAAGCTTACATGAGGCACGCAAAAAAGAAGAAGCCGGTGGAGTTCAAAGAAGGTGATCTAGTGTGGGTTTATTTGAGAAAAGAGAGGTTTGCAAAGTCAAGAAACTTCAAGTTGAGTGACCGGGCTGATGGTCCATTCAAAGTGCTCAAAAAGATCAACAACAATGCCTACAAGATTGAGTTACTGGATCATTACCCAATGTCTAACAGTTTCAATGTAAGTGATCTAAAACTTTATTTGGAGGACACTATGATTGACTCTAATTCAGGTAGTGAAGCCATTTCTCAAGAGGAAGAGGATAATGGAGGGCCGTCCAAGCTTGCAATTGAAGATATGGAAGCCATGGGGCTTGGCAACAAACCACCAGGTGGAGTTGAGGTCTAAAAAGAGTCGGTTGAAGTCTTGGAGGAAGAAGAAGTTAGGTTGCACTTGTTCTTAAAGTTCCATATGATGTTGAGCCCATTTGGTGACTTCAAAGCTTGTGTTTTTGCACCTAATCATACTGAGTTGTTCAAATCCTAGGAACAGCAGATTTTCTCATATTTCAATTGGGCTTATTTAAATCTAATTTAACTAGTATTTGGTTTGATATAAAGAGTTGTTTTATTTCCTATTTTATCTTAGCCCGGATTTGTTATTTTAGCCCGATTTAATGACTTGTTTGGTTTGTTTTATTTTAGCAATCTTGTAAGACTTTTATTATAGGTTTTATTTATGTTTTAATGAGCTAAAAAAACCTGTAGGATAGGAAAGGTGAGGAGCTGACTTTGTGGTTGCCCATTTGCTTCCTATTTCAGTTCATTTGTTTCCTACTCAATATTTTTCAGAAAAATATAAGGAAAAGTCGAGATTTTCTCTCAATCTTTTGGCAAGGAATTGTCTGGGTTTTGATTGTTTTTTTCAAAGAACAATCATTGGGTTTGATTATTTTTCCGAAAATAATCAAAAGGGCTTGTTTGTTTGCCGAAAATATTCAATCGTTTGTGTGTTGAGCGATTTCCAGAATTCTATCCAAGTTCCAATTTCGTTTTCCAGTTCCTGTTTCCTGTGTTCATCAAATCAAAAATTTTCCTTCTTCAAGTTTGTTCCTCACATGTTGAATTACAAATCTCTAGAAGACATATTCACCCAATTCGAACCCCAGCCACCTTAAAACTCCCATTTTCATCATCTGCGTTCATTTTATCACCCAGATTAACATGTCACCACAAAATCTACCATAACTCAATCATTCCTTATCCGATTAATCCCATTCTTGTGTCTAAATTGAAGTTCAAAAAAAGTTATACAACTTTTATTCTTTCCTAGAAACCAAATTCCCAGCCAATTAACCCAGAAACGTCTTCATATTTCCTGTTCCAGTTTTATCCGATAAAAACCAAATTGCCCAAAACTTTTCCAATAACCACCAGATCCTATTTCGATCATTTTCAAGCTATTCCTCCATCATTCCCTGTGGCTCAGGATAGCCTCATCCCAATTCAAGCCCGTAGGCTGGCCAATCCGGGTCAAAGTTAGGCTAGACCAGGCTGGGCCAAGATTGTCATCCCCAAACTGGGGGGATAATGTAGGTAAGATCGGATTAGGCAAGCTTAAGCTCAGTGTTATCAAGATCATACTAAACCTAGTACTAGATTTTAGTTCTAGTACAGTGTGGAACTAGTACTATATTTGATTTTGGTATGGTACAATTAAAAGAAAATTGAGGATATATTAAAAGAAAATTGGGGATGATTAATGAAAATTCTATATGTTAAATGACTTTTTTAATGTCTTCATTTACATTGGTTTTTCCATGTTTTATTATGGAGTTTCACTTTAATTTGATTCTTAAGGCTATGTCCTAAGTTATTAGGACATATTGGCCAACCAATACAATGAAATATTGCAACCACAGTATTACCTTTGTAGAACTCAAGGCTAAACTCTTGCTCTATAAACAACAATTGTTATCCTTCCATGCACCACCTCCACTGGACTCCGCCTTCATTACGTTCTCCAACCCAAATTGCTTCAACTAAGTTTCCCTTAATAGAGGCAGAAACAAACCACGATGCAGCAAACCACGCAGCTGCTTCCTCTCACATGTCTAGTTTTATAGCCAACCTTAATGTGTCACATGGGTTTTACCACCTACGGGCTGACCCATCAAATGTCTCATTTAATTGGCCTTTAAATGCACCAAATTCTTGGCCTTCCCAATTCAGTTATAAACCAAAATTTTCAGCCTAATTCCAATTACCCTCCAGTCTAATCCCAATTTTAAGCCCAATATAACCCCTCTTACCCTAAGCCCAATTTTAACAATAAGCTACCTACTCAATGTCAAATTTACTGAAAGTGGGGCACATTGCTGCTCTCTTTCCTTTTCGGTACTCTGAATCTTGCAATCATCCCACTAGATTTTTCACACTACAAATAATCTTACGACAACCTTCTCTGCCCTAAATAGTCAATATGCTCATGATCAAACACCCTTCAATCCTAATACTATTATTGATTGGTTAATAGATACTAGTGCAACTACTAACCCGACTCCACATTCTGATATCTTAGAATCTAACACATCATATGAAGGATCAAATCAAGTCATTGTTGGTAATGGACATACTCTTCCTATTTCATCCATTGGTATCTCGACCTTTCACTCTTTTTCCCCTAATCTTCATCTTCATATTGTTTCCCACATTACTACTAATATTTTATTTGTTGCCAAATTTATCACTGATAATTCCTATGTCATTGAATTTAATCCATTTGGTTTTGTTGTGAAGGATCTCACATCCAAGATATCGCTTCTTGCAGGTCCCATTCATAAAATCTTTACCCAGTGAAGATTCCAATGCACTTCATCAATCCAGTTGCTCTCACTGCTGCCTCAAGTTCAACAAATCAGTGGTATCAATGTCTTGGTCATCCATATCACTCCATATTATCTAAATTAGGGCATGTTTTACAATTTAAAAATATTCTCCATCCATATACTTCTTATCTTAAATGAAAAAGTGTTTGTCTTTAATTTCCTCTATCTTTCCACATTTCTGTCAAACTTTTACAGCTAATTCATTATGATATTTCGAGTCCCTCACCATCTCTTTCCCACTCTAGTTATCGATGTTTCATTATCTTTGTGGATGATTTTAGTCACTTTACTTGGATTTTTCCTCTAACCCATAAAAATTTTGCCTTGCTTCATTTTCAATCCCTTAAAACCACCATTGAAAATCTATTTTCAACTACAATACAAACCTTTCAATGCGATGGAGCTCTTGAACTCACAAAAGGTTCCTTTACTCAATATCTTATCTTTAATGAAATCACTTTTTGCATCTCCTATCCCTATACACCCCAACAAAATGGTCTTATTAAACGAAAATTTTGTCACATAATTGAAACTGGTCTTATCCTTATTCTTCATGCCTCTCTTTCTAAGTTTTTTTGGTATACATTCACTACTGTTGTTTATCTTATCAATCTCTTACTTACTCCTATTCTTCACGACAAATCTCCTCATAAAGTACTCTATTGCACCAAACCTGACCTTATTCGTCTTCTCGTTTTTAGTTATGCTTGTTTTCTGTGCTTCATCCGTACAAACAAACTTACATCAAAGTCTGTACAATGTGTTTTTTTTTTTGTTTATGCATCCTAATATAATGGTTGTTGATTCTTTGATCCTATCACCTCTAAGCTTTATTTTTCTCGTCATGTCCACTTTCTTGAACGTCTCTTTCCTTACAACAATTACCTATGTCGTCCTCTACCTCACCTTCCTCCTCTCCTATTTCTTTACCTTTATCTCTTCCTCCTCTACCCTCTACTTCCTCTTCCCCCTCTACCCTCTACTTCCTCTTCCACCTTACCACAATCACATCACGTCCTCTTCCTCATCCTATAATCACACATACCCCTCGTCACTTTTCTGATTACATCACTTACACTGTCACCATCCTAAATACTCATTCTGATCTCACATTCTTTACTCAAGCTAACAAATTTCCCTACTAGCACCAAGCTATGCTTGAAGAGTTCAACGCTCTTCATCATAACTATACTACTACTTTCATTTCTATTGTCAAACTCACCACTATTCGAATCATCATTGCCTTGGCTATATCCTTTCATTGGCCTATTTGCCAAATTGATATTAATAATGTCTTTCTTCATGGTTACTTACAGGAACTTGTTTACATGTCTTACCTCCTGGCTTCACAGATCCACACTATCCTCATTATGTTTGTAGACTCTATAAAGCCTTATATAGTCTCAAACAAGCCCCTCGAGCCTGATTTCATCACCTAAGTCAAAAAATCCATAAACTCCATTTTATCAAAGTCTGACCCCTCTCGCTTCATTCATAAAACCAACTCTCACACAACCTTTTTTATTATTTTATGTGGATGATAACTTGGTAACCAGTTCCTCACCCTCCTTTATCAAAACAATTATCCAAGAACCCAACTCTGCCTTCTTTATAAAAGACTTAGGTCTACTTCATCATTTTCTTGGTCTCGAAGAAGCTCGCACCACTTCTCAAGGTCTTCTTCTTACCCAAGTCCAATACACCAAAAATCTCCTTCTTCAAATTGACTTTGATAAATCTAAACCAATTCATACATCCATCACTTCATCTCTTCCCTTGTCTAAAAATCATATTATTCCCCTTTTTGATCTTATTGAATATTGTAACATTGTTGGTTCTCTTCAATACCTTTGTCTCACACGTCTTGACATTCAATTTGTTGTCAATAAGGTCTCCCAATTTCTACAATTTCCTACTGACATTCACTGGTTTGTAGTGAAATGAATTTTACGATATCTCCACTCCACACCCTCTCATGGCATTCATTTTACCAAATCTTCCAACCTTTCTTTAAACGCCTATTGTGATGCTAATTGAGCCGGTTAACTTGATAATCGACGTTTTATATCTGTTTATTATATCTTTCTAGGGCCTAATCTTATTTCTTGGAGCGCCAAGAAGCAACTCACTATTGTTCAATCCAATACTGAATCTAAGTATCGTAACACTGCTCTTGCTTTTGCAGAATTATGTTGAATTATTGCTCTTCTTACAGAATAGGGTTTTGCCAATCTTTCTTCTACCCTCTGGTATGACAATCTCGATGCTACCATTTTAGCCTCATATTCGGTTTCTCATGCTACTTTTTCTATAATATCAACGTTTATAGATCTATCCTATACCCAGCTCACTGTTTCCACACGAAATGTAAGCTAATCCAGTAATTTTCTTTTCCATTTGTTAAATATCCTGTTTAGCGTTATTGTCCCGTTTCAGGTTTTAGCACAAGATGTAATTTAATCCTCACCAGTGATGAATTGCAAGTGCAGACATTGTTAAGTGCAAATGGTCTATTTGTGATTGCACTTGTGTGAGACTTAATTCGAATGTGTGGAAATTGTTAATCAAAATTCCTTAAATAATTTCTTCTAATTGAGCAGGATATGCAGTTTGTTATAATTTATTAGTTAATTTTGAATGAAAATTCAACAAAAAAAATTATATAAAGATTGTGAAGATTTGTTCACTTAACACTAGTAATAGTAATTACTAGTACTTGATTTGATCGGTAAAACATTAAATTTGAAACTCAGATAAAGGATTTACATCAATCAAGAAACATCCCATTCAAACAGACTAATGTCGTTAGGAGTGATGGTCAAAGGCAATAGCATCCCATTCTCTGGAGAGGGAGTTAGCTTGCGTAGCGTGATTGCTTGAATGTTGCACCAATTCATCCATTGCCACTGTCCTTCAACTTCATGCTTTGATCCAGGGCTTATGTTTGGATTAAGTTTGGTCAAGCTCAAATTCTATAGAAGGGTCCAGTGCTCTGTGTCCATGGATCCTGAGAAAATGAGTGTGGCAATTCCGTCGAAGGAGAAGGACAAAACCATTACCTGATACCGATCTCTCATTATTATTTAAAAAAAAAAGAGAAGAAAAGAATACAATGGCTTGTTACAATGTCTATCGGACTAGACATCGTCAGGAGGCGCGAATTGTTATTGTTGCCTTTGATGTTGTCTTTCTCCATGCGAAATTGAAGCATATAACAATAATGCGGTGTTACTGGAAAAAACTATTCTGGAGATTCTGACTTATGCTTGGGAGATTGGACCCATAAAAGTCTGGAAAAGAAGATACAGGAGGATCTTGTCGGGATATTACATGTTTTGTTTTTTTATTTCGTAAATTTTATGCCAAGTTTAATCACATCCACTTCGGGAAATTAATAATTATAGAGCTGTCTGCTTTTGCTAATTTTAATTTTTCTTCTTCTTGTAATTATAAAGAGACCATAATTTATTCGTTCCATCTTATTTAGATTTGGTGTTAATGGACTAATTAAATTATACACTGAACTTAATACGGACACCCTCTTGCGTTTAAAATTTTATGTCTATCCATTACGCACAACCAGACAAACTGGGGCACAAACAAGGCCGAAATTTCAGTCTGCGCTGGATTTGATTGACGATAACAAATTACAAGCGCAATGGGTTATTAGATAGTAACATCCAAACTCCTAATAGCCACGTTTTAGATGGTTGGAGTGACATATTGAGGTCCTGTATTTTTCCATAATTGAATAAAAAATCTCAATCAAGAGCCAAAAGAGCACTTGAACTGCCAAGTTACCGAACTGTGACAAGCACCTACAACTACAAGTGATCTAACTAGAATATATTCCTAGATGTGATACACCGAAAGTAAGGACCATAGGGTTACCCTCACTTGCATATTTTCAAAACAAAGAGTAATCATGAAACAAATTTTATCATGAGAACTTCGCTTTTCTCTTAAGTAAAACTGCCAGATCAAAGAAGATGTCTCTTTCCGAAATTTACTCTTTTTCATAATCATGGTTCGGAGACTTCGTATAAGCTATCAAAGCATCATTTGTTAAGAACTTTCAACTAATTGTTTCATTAAATTTAAATTATTATACATACTTAAAGGATTGTTTTAAGAATAATAATTATAAATGTTGTTGTACTTCAATGAAAGCAAGAGGGATTTGGCATGTATGTACAGTCTTATTATATACAGGGCCACTTGAGCCACCAATTCCCATGACTGCTCTGTCTCAGCTAACGTCAGTTGTATAGGAAATTAAATCTCTACTGTATCCTACTCATTTACAGTATGAATAAAAGAACAAGAAACGTCACTCAATCATTATCAAAATTCAACTGAATCTCAAAATCTCTTGACGCGACCTGGAAAGAAAAAGAACCCCGAGAATATCTCACAAGTTGCTTGATTTCCGTTCCCTGTTTAAGCTCCAGTCACCTCACATTGACCCAGCTCACAGAAGGCGACCAATTGCAATTCTGATCACTCACCAACCGCCGGACTCTGTCTGCCGGCGACGTCAACGAATCAAACCTTGATTCCACTGCCTTAATGGACCATGTCTCAGACGTCGTGGGCGAAGGTTGGCCACAAACCCAGTCTGGAAAATCGAAAGGACCTGTTGGAGACGATGAGCAAGATCGTTGACGAGGCTTTAATGAGACAACAGAGTGATCGTTTGTTGTTGTACAAACAAAAGGATGTTCCAATAACATCTCAGCAGTCCATCTCTTCCTAGGATCCTTAACAAAACACTTTGACAAGAAATCCTTTCCCAGTTCGGACATCTCTACCGGGATTGTCGGTAATTCATCCCCTACTCCGATACGGATTAGTAAAGCCATCACGTTGGTCTCCGGCCTGCAGTTCCACGCCGGTTTGCCTGTAAACATTTCAGCTACAGCACATCCAAGTGCCCAGATGTCTCCCGCTGTTCCGTACTCGTTGTCGTTGACTGATTCCGGTGACATGTACAATGGCGTTCCACGAATTTCCGCTCTACTCTGTTTTTGCCCTGTTCTCCTCGCCAATCCAAAGTCTGCAATCTTCACTTCATCGTCGCCTAACAGTAAGAGATTATGAAGTTTAATGTCACAGTGAGCAAACCCATTCGCGTGAATGTGATGTAGACCCTTTAGTATGGAGTTTGCATATCGTTTGACATCTGACTCTGGCAAGAAACCACCGGCTTGTTTGACTCGATTTGCTAAACTACCACCTGATGCGTACTCCAACAGCAAGTTGTAATATCTCACGCCACTTTCGAAGCTGCAACAATCGCCAAAACTCTTGATAATATATGGACAAGAGCCAAGTTCATTCAAAATCTCCTTCTCGTTCTCGACCAAAGAAGAGTCCCAAACGCTGCACGATTTCACCGCCATCATCGGAAGACATTGATGATCAGAGCCTTTATTCGGTATCGCGAGACTGACGGTGGACGTACTGCCACAACCAATCGTCTCTCCTCGAATCCACTCCATTGGAGCGACCGGCACTAGAAAAAAGTGTCAGTTTTGAAGGATTCGATTCGGTTTCTTGAAGAACAAAAGAGAAGTGTGTGAGCAGAGGATACAACGAACGAACTAGTGACGAGAAAGGACAGTGGGTTTTATAAGTGATGAGTGGGGGGTTTTTAAGTTTAAGGGCTAACGATATTTCTTTTTTGGAAATTAATAATCAGATATGAGAGCTTGAATGAAAACTCACGGCGGGAGTAATTAATGCACGTGATAGGCATGGATATTCATTTTTATATGACAATTGGATTCCTGATTTAAGTAGAATTAGTATTAACCATTTGAGGAGGATTACTACAGTATACTCGACGCAATAAACCAAAATAAGTCCATTATATATAATCAAATAGCATTTTAGCTAATCAAGGTTGAGACCGACACTTAAAAAACGTGCAATTAGGCGACGCCAAGAAAAACAGAAAGGTCGTTCTCTTGCCAAAGACGCAGCAAGCAGGTACACACACATATATATTATTATGAATGACTGGGAAAGAAAGATATATGTAATTTCACTTCTTTGTGCCTTTGTAACCCTAAACATGATTGTCCCGCAAGAGCATGCCAAAGCAGTAGCTTTCTTGCGACGCGAAACGTCCAGAAGGCGTGTCTTACATGCACTTGCCAAGCCCCCAAAAGGCACATCAACTTGAAAGCTACTACTATTCAACTTTTATTCAACATGGACCAACTCACTTTCGTAGTGAGAACTTACTTAAGACTTTACAGTCATATGCTATTAACAAAATTTCTACTAGTTGGGGTTCCTATTTGATGAATTTTACAATTAACTTTTCTAAAATTAGATGTTAAACAAATGACCAATTAATTTAATTTAAGAGATCTTAAAACCCAAGCTCTCCTATTAAAAAAATCTAACATTACTATTACCGCAATTTATCAAGACATTGTAATAATTTGTGTGTTTCTTTACATTACATTCTTATATATATATATATATATATATAGAATGTATTCGCTTAGACTTTTGATAATAATTAAATTTGCTAAGTTAACTAAGATCTATAAGATTTGTTTAAACAAAAGTTTGCTCAATTTAACTGAAATTATCTTAACACAAACAAGTGCATAAAGTTCGCGACTAGAACAGCTTGTATGACAGGAGAAAATGTTTCCTAGATATATGCAATTGCTTCATGATTTCCTCACACTCACTTAGGTATGCAATGTTTTATACAATTCATAACCGTGTATTAGTAATACCGACGGATCTTGTACTCCGATAAATTAATATTATAGACCGCGAAGTACTCCTTTTTTCTGGGATTTAAAGAAAGATTCTGCTACTATATGGCCATAATGTTACCCTGGCAACATCCCCCAATTTTAGGGATAATAAAATTTAAAAATCCAACTGTTTTGGTACAGGATAACTTGTTATTTGATTTCAGCAGACTTCCTGAAGTATTAAGAAAGGAAATAATAGCGTATATTAGCTAGAAATATCAACTGTCTTCGAATTAACGACACTGTTAAATGAGATGCAAAGAAAAGAGACAACCACATCAATTGTATCTGTAATCATATATTACTGAACAAATCCAATTTACTACTTCAATTCTTTGGATCAGGATCTATCAGTTATTCTTATCAACTATTATAACCAACATGCCTGTTGTGATTTGATTCAATAAAAATTTTAAATTTTGATAAATTTAGCATAACTCCACTCAAGAAATACCTAAATGCATTTATAAAATATTTTTACATTTTTTACCTGCTTATTGTGAAACTCTTGACACACTCCCTCAATTTAATGTAGGGCTCGATGTCCGGTGAACATATTAGTTAAAAAGTTAGAGTAGGCCGAACATTGAATTTAAGCTACGATAATACTTGCTCTAAAAAATACCTTAAAATACTTTATAAACCATTTTTATTTACTAGAAGAAAACCGTTTTAACATTCCTGACAAAAATAAACAGTGCATCTAGTACGTAACTGGGATAAAAAACTAGAAGTGATGAAAGCAAGGAATTACCTAGAAATGCGTGCAAAAGAAAAACTCAAAGCTTTAACGTGATTGAACTTTGAAGTGCAAAGGTTGGTCAATCAATTGGCAGCAGCAAGTTCGGCAGCTGTATCATAACAAATTTACAATAACAATATAAAAAATATTTGTTAATTATTTACAATAAATGATTGTCATAATAAATTCGACCTTCCGTATGTAGACATAATAGGAAGTGTGAAAAATTTGCGAAATAATTATATTGCCTACATTCCACCTTTTAATAAATTTTAAAGTTTTCTATAAAAATCGATTTCTGAATCATCCGATGTCCTGATCAATTTGGATAATTACAGAAGTTTTCAAAATCAAGAAATGGAGCAAGTTGAGCTTTGGGGGATGTGGTCATCAGTCTGTAACGTGTTCAGCATTGTATTTTAGCCTTAGACAGGTCCCAATTGCGAGAGAAACCACGTTTTATTGGGCAGCCAACCTTAGCCATCACATGCTGCCATGTTCTCCTCAACAATTTACTTCGGTAGCTCCTGCCTACGTCACTCACTCCTCCACTCTTCTTCAATCGACGTCTCTGCCCCTTTTGACCCCACCAAATCGTATGCCTTCTTAATTGCTAACGCAACAAGTTTGGAAGCCGTAAACAGCAGGGCATCACAAAGAGCCTTCAAGAGTATAAAGCATTACACTTGTATTTTAAAGGTAATTTCTCGTTAGATATAAGAAATCGAGACTTTTAACAATTATTTGAACCGAGCCATGATTTAGTTTGTGAATTAATTTGTATTCTTGATAATTCAATATTTGCAATTTAAAACATAGTGACTGTTTATTTTCTTAATGAAGAAAGAAAATCACATCATTGATTTTCGTTAACATGGTTTGGCCGAGCACCGAAACTTGACCTCTCACATTCTCCTAACCATAACATTAGGTAAAAGGATTGGTTGATGACAAAAAAAGCAGACTAAGTTGAACCTGCAAGTCTAGCTAACAAAGCTAGTTGAATAACTACTTATTCACACAAATAGACATCATGAGGGTCACTTCACCCAATTGCCTAAACGATTGTCGTAACTGTCAAGCGATTGTTAAGCATTTCACATGAGGTATGTGCCAAGTTTAACTTTCCATAAAGTAATTGATTGTGATATATATATATAAAGGGTTTTTAGCCGTTTTCGAATAATATTTGACAATTCCTTTGCTTGGAAGGATTAGGTTTGATGGGCGAGTTTAACTTACTATTTGGTGAGTGTTTGCTGAATTTAATGGTCACGAGTGTCTGGACCTTGCCATCTTGTAGGTTTTGCGTTTAATTTACTCGACATTAGAAGTGCCTCTCACCTTTCTTCCCTAACCACCCAAAATCTTTGTTTCTTGCACAATAGTTAGTAATCATATGGCATAAATATTAAATAAAAAGCTTGCGAACCTTTATGATGATTAATGGTTAGTTAAGTAAATTAAAACTAGTACGTTACTTGTGCTACAACTTTTACGTACATTTATTCTCCAAGTAAATGAAAAAAACCACGTTTTATTAGCTTTTAATTTCACATTACATTAAACTATTTACTTTCACTAGTTTGGTAAAACACCAAAATCCAATTATACTTGTTTTCAATTTTAATGCATAATTTATAGTTGTTGAATAGGAATTCTATACCTTTAAATTCAACAAATGCCCCAACTCGGTTTCTAGTGCATATTACAAGAAAAATATGGGGTCTAATTTGCGTCAGATTCCACGGCAGAGAACATTAGAATAGGTTAAATGGCACATAAGATACTGTGCCTCTACAACAATGCGTCATATGGCGTCCTAAACCGCCGCCTAAACGTCCACTATTTTTGGGAAGGGAGCATCAAATTTTCTGTGTCAAGAATAATGTTTTAATTTTGTTTAAGACAATTTTAATCATATATTTATCATAAATTTATATAAATATAAAAATAAAATTTAATAAAATAGAGTAATAATCTGTTACTTGGGAAGGAAGGGTGGAGATCTTCCCTTGTCGGTTCCTGGAATAAGTAACTCACGTGAGTTGTGCGACACATAGAATAGAACCAAACACTAGGCTGAAGGCATACGGTGCGAACGTGTGCTGTCAAATATGTGTAACGTGAACGAAAGGGTCCAAATAATAATAATAATAATATTGTATACTATATATAAAAGAAAAGTAGCCACCAAATCATCGGCTGTTTGTAGTGCACCAAATACGGTATTCGGCTTTACAGAGGTCAGTTTCCAGGCCTTTGGTGGGTCTTTGAATGGGAGATTTGCAAGTGATGTGAAAGTGACTCACCACTCCACCAGCCAGCCAGCGATTGTTCTATTTCTTCCACCACTCTTCCTTCGTATTAAAGACTACTTAGTTTAGTGGCTTTGGAATCTACACTTACATATTTCAAATAATTGGATAGCTCAATCTCCCCAAAGTATAAAGTAGAAAATTAGGAGAATATATTTTTTTCCTTCTTAAGGAATTCTAATTTATAAAATTGATAAAAAGAACGAACTCACTCAATCATTAGACCTTTTTTAGAGTTCAAACTACATCCCTCTTTTCTATCTTTATTTTCGGGAGTTATTGGTGTTTAATTATTGATGGGGTTTAATAAATCTTTATGAGATTAAGAAATCATTACAAGTCTTTGAATGCTTTGAAATCGAATAACACTGTAATAATTTCAGAAGTACTTTATTTAAGTTATTTAAAAAATTGTTTAATCTTGTAATTATTGGAAGTCAATTTTGTCGTATAAATACCATTAGCTGCACTACAACAATAACAACACCTAATGGAACGGAGTCTTGAAAAATACTAATTAAAAAATAATAAAAAGTTTAAAAATTCAAAAATAAATAATAATGATGATGATAATAATAATAATAATAATAATAATAATAAGAAGAAGAAGAAGAAGAAGAAGAAGAAAATACAGTAGCTGCACTATTCTTTCCAATTTCACTCAAGTATTTTAGAGTTTATTTATACTAAAATATTTAATTATATATTATTATTGTATAATACTTTAAGATATATGCTTGTATTTTTAATTTGATTTATAGAAACGTTATCCTTGTTAACACTGTTTATATAAAGTTAATAGGTTTAATAATTTGTAGACCTAAAAAAAGAGATTAATCAGATAATAAGTATTCATATTTTGCTTAGAAAGTTGACACATTTTAATATACTTAAGTTTAAAATAATTTTATATTATATGAAAATTTCAACCAAACATTAAATAAGTTATTTATATATTTGTATTTAAATATTAATTTAAGTTTGAATATAACGAAAATTAAAAATTAAAAATTTTTATATTTGATATTATGTATGCCTGATAAGTTGTTGTAGCCCTCTTTCTTTGAAAATTAAAAGAAATTGGACCAATATCGATTACTTTTTAATAATAAATTATTGATAATAATATCAAAATTTTGGAAAATTAATAACAATATAAAATTGTCAATGGTTATATAATAATATATGACAAGCAAAAGAAATTATAGCAATAGTTAAAAACATGAAGGCATAAAAAAGTCTTCAAATTTTCTTCAATTGTAGAGATATGAACAGTATTTATAGACATAAGAATCACTAAAATTCTTATATGCTTAATTATTAATTGCAAAATATGATTTCGAAAGATATATGAAATGTCTAAAATAATTAAATTGTAAACTGAAGAGACTTAATTTGAAAATGCTAGCACTGTTTAAAATGTATAAATATGGAGAATAACTATAAAAATTATTAAAATATGTGAAAATATATTTGAGGTCAACTTTACTTCTTATGATGGAATATCAAATGTTTTATTTTTATTTGATGCTTTAATTGTTATGATAAGAGTTAAATATCTTACAAGTTTAAAATTAAATTCACATTTTTTAAAGCACATACATGTGAATAATAGTTATTCTTAGATCAAGTGAGGTCGTAACTCATAGTTTTAATCATAACAAAAGATGTTTGATCAATGTACCATAATAGCCAAACAATGATCGACTAATATTAAACACTGCATAGCTTTAGTTGTTTTGGAATAAAATTGATAAAAATAACAAACTCTCTTGTCTTTTAGAGTTCGAAACTACATTATGAGTTATTGGTGTTTTCTTTAACTCATTGACGGGGTTTAATTAAACTTTATGTGATTAAGATTTCATTCCAAGCATTTGGATGCTTTGAAATCGAATAACACTGCAATAATTTGAGAAATACTTTATTAAGTTATTTAAAAAATTGTATAAATTCGTATTTAAATCTAATTTGGTAGTGCCTTGGAGGTAAATATGTCATATAGATACAGTATAACTAAATTCGGTGAGCTGCACCTTTCTTTTCAATTTCAATTAAGTATTTTATATTTTATTTAGGTTAATATAGTTAATTGTATATTATTATTATTATTATTATTATTATTATTATTATTATTATTATTATTATTATTATTATTATTATTATTATTA
>JANZXR010000170.1:28682933-28697117 GCA_027575705.1 Erythroxylum echinodendron | reverse complement strand
GCCATCTTCGCGGGGCACGGATCCGGGTATCACTGTCGATATCGGGTTCGGGTCCGGCGGAAGTTGGGGTGTTACATTATCTCTAGAAGATAACCTACGTAGTAAGATATTCTGTATGCATGAAAGTAACAAATATGGTATCAGAGAAAACATGAATAATTATGTATGAGGAGTTAGGTTCTGGAATTAGGGCCCGACAGATTATTGGTATCAGAGCATGAATAAGCAAGTAAGAGTCGGACTCTAAAAACAAGGTCTCACATGTATGGTATCAGAGCAAGTAAGCAAGTTCGAGTTAGGCTCTGCAAGCGTGGTCTAACAGATATGGTATCAGAGCAAGTAAGCAAGTCCAAGTTAGGCTTGGGAAACTGGGTCTAACAAACATCATATTTGGCATCATATACATGAGGGGAGAAGCTAATAATCTTATTGTTTTTATGGATAGTGATTAGGCAACTTATGTCGATGAATGGAAGAGCACTATAGTATTCATAGGCAATGTTGTGTCTAGAGCTATTTCATGGACTTAAAAAAAGTAGAATTGTACAACCTTGTCTAATACCTAAGTTGAATATGTAGAAGCAACTACTACTACATATCATACCATTTAGATGAGAAAAAGTTTTAAAAGATTTGAAGCACCAAAAAATGGAGCCTACAGTAATTTACTACCATAACAATTTTACAATTTTAACGTCTAAGAATCCAATTCAACAAAGAAGAGCAAACATATTGAGACTCTGCTCCATTTCATTCAGGAGTTGGTTACAAAAGGGGAGATAGTATTGAGCTATTGTTCTACTGATATGTAACCTGTAGACATCCTTACAAAAGCTTTAGCTGAAGAAAAGTTCAAAAATTGTAGGTCCATGGTAAGAGTTTAATGTCTATTGAATTAAAGAGAGAAGTGTTAAAATTAATTCAATATAGTTGTTATGATTTTGATTAATTTTCTAATTTAGTTGTTACATATTATTAACAAAATAAGGAGTTAATGATTTTTTGCTATTCAATTGATTGTTTCAATTTTTTATATTGTCTATCAAGTATTTATTGATTTGTCATTGATAAATAAACGCAAAATCTTCTCTTTCTCTTATTTTGAACTATGCTTCTGTGCATTGTAATTTTCAACAATTGCTATTGGTAAGAAAGCTTTTCAATGCTCGAAAGTGAAAAAGAGAAGATTTTCCATAGACAATTAGGGAAGAATGCATTATAAAGCTAGTACTTTTTAATTAAAATTTTATAATAACTTTTCTTACAAGTATATAATATTTTGTTGAATTAATTTGCTTTACAAGTAACTTTTATCTTTTAATTGTGGAGAATATTTAATACAGTTCAATTCTATATCTTAATATTTAAGAAATATTATGAAATCATAAAATTGATAATACTGAAATTTTCATACTTGAAGGCAGAAGAAAAGTCTAGGAACGAATTGGACCACAGGCAAAGTTACAAGCAAGCTATGGATTTAACGATAATTATGATGAAAGGGAACACGGGTCTATTATTATTACTGGTCCACTAATTTTAAAATTTCACTTTTAAAGATTATTTTAATTTTGTAGGATTAATTTGACAAAAGTATTTTACACCACCTTTAGGGTCGGTCCTAAGCAAAGATATAAAAGGCCTTTGCCCAAGGCCTATGCTTATTAGGGCTTACTAATTACATGTCATTTTACAATATAGAATTTTTTTCACTTGAGCGAAACAAGTTTAGAAAGAGTTGTTCATTTCAAAATATTTAAAGGAATTTATTTAAAGAGCAAACATCAATCTCAATTTTGTAAAAAGGTAGCTTAGTCAGTCATCATACATTGGAAAACTTCTTTTTGGAAGGTAAAATAGTGGCAAAAGTGAGCATTTCAAAATGAAATTGCTCCTGCTAAATACCAAGATTCACAACTTTCTAATTAAAATTTGGTTAGATCATTTCTTAAATTTAAGAATTTCGCCTTATTCTTGCCTCCATCAATATTTTCTCATATCAGTAAGAAATGCATCTCATTTATTTGCTCAAGTCTCATTTTATTTTATCCTATTGCTTTGAATTTTAGATTTTGTCAATAGCTCTTTTGATTTGAAGAATGGGTAAAATTTTAAATTTTGATTATGAGTATAATAGCCTTTTCAATCTAGGTTGAATTTTTTATTTTCGAATTGAAACTCATATTAAATTTTAGGTATAATTTATCCTTCTTTCATTTCTTATTTCAATTGCAATTTATCAAAATAAATTGAAATTTGTCAATTCAATTATATATGATATTTTTCAATTGCAATTCTAGGTATAATTTTAACTCAAATTGAAGTTTATTCAGGTAATTTTTCTCTCTTTCATTTTGCATATGTTATACTTGATAGTTTTATCTCTTATTTCCTTATTCAATTGCAATTTATCTCTCTTTCATTTATTAAGTCATAATTAGTATTTTTTGACTTATAGGTTCGACTAATTTTGTATGTATAAATTTAATTTTGTAAATTATTGATGAAATTTGATTTTAATATTTCCATAATGTGAATATTGTTGTTAATCTCTAATCTCTTTGGTAAAAAGTGGATCACTGTTAGTTTTCGATATTTTAGAATTACTTGAAAAATCAAAAATGAATTTTTGAGTATGATAAATTTTATCATAACAGTTTACTCTTTGTTTTCTATTTTTAATATAAGATATTAAATTTGACTCTTTGTTTTTTCTTTGTCAAATATAAATAATACCATTGATATATCTTTTTGATAAATGGTCAAGTTATTATTATTATATTATGCCTACCTACTTTTTCTAATTCCATACATATGTTTTGTTCTTTTCTAGTTCAATTGTGTTATAATTATTTTATATAATGTTTCCAAAAAAGTATTTGCCTAAAAGTGAAAAAATAAAATAAAATGAGTAAAATAACTAATATCTTAAAAAAGAATTATCGATAAATTTGTTAAAAGAGTGATTCTTCTAATGATAATTATAAGAAGTTATATGAAGATAGTTTTGAACACCCTGATGAAAATTTAAGTGGTGAGATTCATATCACGAGAATGTTAGCAAATTGAATTAGTATAAACATGTATCAAATACATCCAATTTAGAAAATTTAAGGGTAAATCAGCAAGAAATCTCTCTGTTAAATATTTATAATCCTAGAAATTGGGATAATCATAACGATAAAATAAGGAACATTTTAATTAAAAAACTTATAAGAGAATTTAATAGTTTTTTCAAAAATTTAAAAATTTATTGAAATAAATAAGAGATAAACATAACATCTGAAAGGCATCTCCTAAATCAAGGATAAACTAAACGCAAATGTTGTAATACACAAGAACCAACCAAAATGACAACATTGTAAACATATAAACAAAAGAAAGCGTTAACAAGCAAATTTGGTTATTTTTTCTATAGAGGGTAAGAATCTCCTCCCATCCAAAAAAGTCTCTGGAAGCTTCCAAATTAATGCAGAGGCATCGAGTGTGAAGATTTTTTGCAGTGAAATAATCTCCTTCATCTTAGGAATTAAGATCATCTTTACGTTCAAATGTTGCAGTTAAGATATTAAGTAAGATTATCTGGCTGTTACTTGTTATTTATTATGTTGTTAGCTGTTGAACGATTCTTTAGGAGAATCCCACATTATTGGGTACTATTAGTTAGCTTCTGCACGTGTTGAAAGTTGTTATTTTTAAAGTAGTCTTTTATCCTCGAATAAGGTTAAGTTATTCTCCATTATTTGTGAGTCTACATTTGGTATCAGAGCAATCTTCCTAACGGGGTCTGATCAAACACTAATGGCAGGAGAAGGATGTAGCTTTGTGCAACCAACTATCCCATGTTTTAATGGTCATTATGATCATTAGAGCATGCTGATGGAGAATTTCTTGCAGTCCAAAGAGTACTGGAGCCTTGTTGAGGATGGGATCCCTCAATACCCTACAAGAATTGTCTTAACTGAAGGTCAAATCAAGAGTCTCAATGAACTGCAGCTCAAGGACTTGAAGGCTAAAAATTACCTTTTCTAGGCCATTGACCGGGCTATTTTAGAGACAATCTTGATGAAGAATAGCTCACAAGACATTTGGGACTCCATAAATAAGAAATACCAAGGCATTGCTAAAGTAAAGTGTTCACAGTTGCAAGCTCTTCGTAAAGAGTTTGAGTTGCTCCACGCGAGGATAGGAGAATCAATTAATAACTACTTCGAAAGAACATTGACAGTGGCTAATAAGATGAGAATCCATGGTGAGAAAATGGGGGATGTAGTAGTCATTGAGAAAATTCTGAGATCAATGACCCCTAAGTACGACTATGTGGTTTTCTCAATAGAAGAATCAAATGAGATTGATAATCTTTCAATTGATGAACTGCAAAGCAGTTTGCTTATGCATGAGCAAAGGATTGTTAGGCATGAGAAGGAAGAACGTGCACTGAAAGTGTCTCAGGAAGATACGCAGACAAGCCAAGAAATATCTTGGCAGGACATGCAAGCAAGTCAGGATAGGCCTTGGCAAGGAAAAGGCCGAGGAGGGTATGGAAGATGAGGAAGAGGGTGAGGCTCATTTGACAAATCAACCATCGAGTGCTACAACTGTCATGAGCTGGGCCACTTTGTATATAAATACCCTTAAAAGGATACGAAAAGAGTAAATTTCATTGAAGCTAAAGAAGAGATGTTGTTGATGACTTACGTGCATCAAAAGGATGCCCAGTCTACACACCTATGGTATCTTGATTCCGGGTGCAGCAATCATATGAGTGGTAACAAGGAGCTGTTCTCCAATCTTGATAACTCATTCAGGGAAAAGGTGACGCTTGGAAATAATACAACATTAAGTGTCACAGGAAAAGGAGATGTCGAGATTGAAATTCATAAGAATGTACATTGCATTTCTGGAGTATTTTTTATACTAGATCTACATAACAATCTCATCAGCCTTGGAAAATTACAAGAAAAAGGATTTGCTGTCATTTTGTAAAAGAAACATGTCAGATTCATCATCCAGAAAAAGGCTTGGTTCTGTAGGTGGATATGGTCTCAAATCGAATATTTCCCTTACAAGTCAAAATGTCTGATAGTGGTGGCAAGTGTATGAAGTCAACAACTCAAGATGACACTTGGCTATGGCATTACAGGTACGAACATCTAAATTTTTTGAGTCTCATATTACTCCAACAAAAACATTTGGTGACAGGACTACCTCTATTGGAAACTCCCTCAAAAATTTGTGAAGAATGCATGCTTGGGAAATAACATCGTGATAGTTTTCCTATGAAAAGTACCTGGCAAGCCTCGTGCATACTCCAACTCATTCATTCAGACATATGTGGCCCCATCAATCCTACTTCAAATAGCAACAAAAGATACTTTATAACTTTTACTGATGATTTCAGTAGGAAGACTTGGGTATATTTTCTATCTAACAAGGCTGAGGCCTTCATGGCCTTCAAAAAGTTTAAGGTTATTGTTGAGAAGGAAACCAAAATTTTTATTCAAACATATCGTACCAACTGTGGAGGAGAGTTCACTTCACATGATTTCAATGTTTTTTTTTAAGACAATGGTATCCAAAGGCAGTTAATTGTAGCCTATACATCGCAACAAAATGGTGCTTCAGAGAGAAAGAATCGAACCATTATGAATATGGTACGTTGCATACATGCAAGGATGCATGCTCAAAAAAACTTCTAGCCTGAACCTATCAATTGGAGTGTTCACATTCTAAATAGATGCCCCACAGCTGTTGTGAAGAACATTACCCGAAAATTTTTGGTTGTTTAGCTTATACTCATATCCATGATAATTTGCGTAGCAAACTTAGTGACAAAATTATAAAGTGTTTCATGTTCGGAATTAGTGAGGAATCTAAAGCCTACAAATTGTACAATCCAATCCAATCACTAACAAGATTGTGATCAATCGAGATGTAGCTTTTTAATAAAGGGATATGTTGGGACTGGATAGGTAAAGATAAAGAAATTGTAGTAGACCTTGAATTTGATGATGTTATAGTGGTTGTTCTAGAGCCAACCTCTCAAGAAAAGTCTTCAACATCACAACAGGAGCCTTCAACATCATCTGACATTGGCAATAACAACCACCATAGAGCCAATATGCCAAGAATAAGAAGAGCCCCAGTATGGTTGACAAACTACATAAGCGGTGATGAATTATCTGATGAAGGAAATGGATTACAATTTGCTTTACTCGCTGATAATACTCCTATAAGCTTTGAAGATGCAATGAAGAGTTCCATATGGAGAGAGGCCATGGATTTAGAAATTGCATCCATCACCAAGAACGATAAGTGGGAACTTACAGACTTGCTCGGAGGAGAACAGGCGATTGGTGTCAAATGGGTTTACAAGACTAAGCCCAAAACAATGGAGACATAGAAAAACATAAAGCTAGGTTAATGGCTAAGGGGTATGCACAAAAATATAGGGTGGACTATGTGGAAGTTTTTGCACCTGTAGCAAGACTTGATACAATTCGAATGGTGATAGCATTAGTAGCATTAGTAGCTCAAAATAATTGGCCTATATATCAACTTGACATAAAATCAGCATTCTTACATGGAGAACTGCATGAGAGAAAGTATTTGTCCATCAACCAGCAGGATTTGTGCAGCAAGGGCAAGAGCAGAAAGTGTTCAAACTTTAAAAGGCCCTATATGGACTCAAACAAGCTCCATAAGCCTGTTATAGTCATATAGACAATTATTTTTTGAAGACAGGGTTCAAGAAATGTTCCCATGAATATACCTTGTTCATCAAGCATGGAATAAGAGGACAAATTTTAATGGTATGTCTCTATATCGATGACCTTACTTATACTGGAAATGATGAAGAGATGTGTGATGTTTTTAAGATATCAATGATGGTTGAGTTTGAGATGATAGACCTAGGAAGGATGCATCACTTCCTAGGCATTGAGGTGAAGCAGACAACATCTGGAATCTTTATTGCATAGAAGAAATATGCTGAGGAAGTACTTGAAAGATTTCAAATGAGCAATTGTAATTCTGTTGCAAACCCAATAGTGACAGGCCCTAAACTCACTAAAGATAGAGGTGGCGTCAAAGTTGACAGTACATACTTAATACAAGTTGTGGGAAGTTTGATGTATTTAACAGCTACTAGACCAGATTTGATGTTTACAGTAAGCCTCATTAGTAGGTTCATAGACTCACTTATAGAGCTACATCTTCAAGCAATAAAAAGGGTTCTACGATATCTAAAGGGAACTATCACTTATGGACTATTTTATGGAAGTAAATTAGGAATCTTGCTAGGGTACAGTGACGGTGATTATGGTGGTGATTTAGATGATGGAAAGAGCACTTCGGGTTATGTATTTATGTTTGGTAATGCAGTTGTAGCCTGGTCATCGAGAAAACAACCTGTGGTCACCTTATCAACCACTGAAGCTGAGTTTATAGCTACAACTTCATGTGCATATCAAGCTGTTTGGATGAGGAGGATCCTTAAAGAACTGGGTTGCCCTTAGTTGGACGCAACTTCAATCTTTTGTGATAATAGCTTAACAATCAAGTTGTCCAAAAACCTGATTATACATGGGAGAAGCAAACTACGCTTCCATTTTTTACTTGATCTTACCAAGGAAGGTATAGTTCAGCTAAACTACTGACTAAGTTAAGAACAACTAGCTAAAATCCTAACAAAACCATTAAAATTAGAAGCATTTCTAAAGATGTGCCAGCTACTTGGAGTCTGCTCAACCTCATATGTAAACTGAATCTCTCATCGGATTCAGTTTAAGGGAGGATATTAAGATTTGTTGCAGTGAAATGAGCTCCTTCGTCTTAGGAATTAAGATCATCTTTGCGTTCAAATGTTGCAGTTAATATATTAAGTAAGTTTATCTAGCTATTGGTTGTTATTTATTATGTTGTTAGCTATTGAATGATTCTTTAGGAGAATCCCATATTATTGGGTACTGTTAGTTAGCTTCTACATGTGTTGTAAGCTGTTGTTTTTAAAGCACTCTTTTTTTCCTCGAATAAAGTTAAGTTATTCTCCATTATTTGTGAGTCTACATCAAGGGTCTTCTTCAACTCCGCATTGGTGAAAGCTACCGATGTATGGAATCTCTGTCTTGAATCATGCTTATTCTTCTTCTTCTTTACCATTGATCTTCTTAATTATAGCAGAAGTGTCGAGAGATTTCTTCTATCCTGCATTGGTGGAAACTACCAAGGTATGGAGTCTCTGCCTTAAATCCTGCACCTTCTTCTTTTTCTTTACTTGTGATCGTGATTCTATGTGCTGTAAAGTCACAGAAGCTGTACATGAAGATTCGGTCTTATACCAGGTGAGAACTAACCTCAACTTTGAAAGTTTCTTAACTCTTCTGCACTGTCCTTATGCTTAATCCTAATTATCATATGGTTCCTAGAGATCATAGGACGATCCTCAACCTTCATTTAACATTTTCGGTAATTTCTCTTTATTGTGAATTTATGAAAACTACCCTATATTGAGCTGATAATCTTTGGGTTACAAACATGCATCTTCTATACGTAATCTGCATCCCTACTGATTGACAGATATTTAAGAATAGCCTTTCTATTGTTGTACTTCCTTCTATTTATAGGTTCCCTATGTAGCTCGAGAAACCCAAACTCCTTCATTTTTGATCTTTTCTAAACAAAAATTTACACACTTATCTGGTGGTTTCCTGGAGACTTATTAATGTCTTGAAGAAACCACTAGTCTCCTGCTACATTTCTTCTCCATCCGATTGATAATCAACTGCTCTCTTATGCTTACAATTGCAAGTTTAGTAAAAGAATTTAAACATCTGGATCTCCCTGCAAATCTTCTATTGTTTTTCTCCTTTTGTATCTCTTAAATACATATTCCAATTGCTACCATGTAGACTTCCTTATCATGCTTGGATATATGAATTTGCAATATCTCTTGTAAGATTTCACTTAGACTTCTTTAACTACAGCTAAGTGTGTATAAAGAAGAGAATCTGTACCAAACATTTTAGAGTATCCACACTTGAAAAACAGATGATATTTATCTTCTTCCTCCAAATTACATAAGACACATTGTTTAGGATAAGATAGGAACTTTAACCCTTTCATGGTACTAAGTTTATTCAACATTGCTAACCAAAGCAAAAAGCTAACATTTGGCTTAAGAGTCTTTTTCCGGACCAACTAACACTTCCCAGTGCTTGTGTTTGTCTGTCCCATACATTAGTTCTTTTGCTTTCCTATTGGTTATTTCTAAAATAGATAGACCATTCCATAAATAATTATCCTCTCTACCATTGTGCTTGTACTGTGGAATTGACAAAATTTTCATCTCTTTTGAGGATAGAGACCAGTTTCTATTTGCATTTATCTCCGGTAACTTGGCCTTTTTTTATAACCTATCTAAGAAATCCCTAACCATCTGATTATGAATTAATTCCGTTTGGCTAGTCTAGTTGTTATACCATAATGAGATCCTATCTCCTGCCCCTATTATGTATGTAATCTATTGTTAAACCTCTTCTCCTAACCTAAGGATTTGGTTGAAGAATCAAGAATAACTATCCTTAGGTTTAGTTGCCCATAAACTGCCGCCCCTTAATATGTAGTTGTGTACCCATTTGATCCATAATGATTCTTTTTCACTTAAAATTTCATAATATATTCAACATTAGACATATATTGCTTCTGTTGAATGTCTTCAATCCCAATCCTCCAGTTTCTTTTGGTTGACATATGTGCATCCATCTCACTTTAGCTATTTCTTTTCCTCTTTTCCTTTACTCTATAGGAACTTCTTAATCATTTTCTCCATAGTTTTAACGAGCCCTTTGGATAAAAATATGTGGGAGCACCAGTAAGTTTGCATTGACATTATGACAGACTTCAGGAGTTAAAGTTTGCCACTATAGGAAAGAGTTATATTTGTCTAAGACACTGATCTTTTTTGTATCTTTTCAATTAAGGGTAGACATTCCCTAAAGCATAGTCTTCTCTCGGAGATAGGACTTCCCAAGTATAAGATAGGAGGGTCTTGTTTTTCCATTCCAATGGCGAGTGACAAATTATGTGAGAGATGTGCTATGCTTTTTGAAAAAAAATAAAGAAGCATTTCTAGAAATTAATGCCCAATCTAGATATCTCCTTAAAGCTTTGTAAGGTACACATCATTAAAGAAACTGAGTGAGTATCAACTTTGCTTAGCAGGATAAGATCATCTGTAAAACATAAACTTGTCAGTGAAAGCAACTTACACTTGGAGTGGTACTTGAATTTAGGGCTTAAAGAGATTTTGTGTTTCAGCAATAGGGTGAGAACTTCCATGCAAATTAGAAATATGTAAGGGGAAAGAGGATTCCTTTGCCTAAGTCTTCTTTTGCCTTTGAACATCTCTATTGGAGTCCCATTAATCAGGATTCCAAAGGATGTAGTAGTGATGCATTCTTGAATTCATTTGATAAACATCTGAGGAAATTTCATAACTTCCATAGTCTGTAATATAAATCTCTAGTTGACACTATCAAAAGCTTTTTGAAAGTCCATTTTAATGGTGCAGTTATGTGAAATATTTCCTCTTGCATACCTTTTTAGAAGATCCAGCAAAATTAGAATATTATCACCAATATTCCTTTTGCTCAAAAAGGCACCTTGGTTCTTACTGATGATGAATTGCAATACAGATTTCAACTTGTTTGTTAGGATTTTGGTAATGATCTTATAAATAAAATTAGTACAAGAAATAGGTTTAAAATTATGCTAAGTTGTAGGGTTATGAATCCTAGGAATCAAACACAAGGAGGTCTTATTAATCTCTTCAAGTAACACTCCCTTTTTGAAGAACTTATACACAACTTCTTTAATGAATTTTCCTATTTTATCCCATATTTTTTTTGTGGAAAACCCCATTCAAACGATCTGGTTTTAGAGCCTTTGATCCATTCATTTTAAACACTACTTCCTTTGTTTCTTGATCAGTGACAGGCCTGGTTAGATTCTTAGTTACATCTTCAAGAATCTTAGCATAAACAAATTTCATAAGATCTTCTCTGTGAACTCTAGCGTTCCCTTTAGTTCCTAGAAGCTTAAGAGAATTAAATCTCAATGTTTACTTTAGACTATACATATTTGTGTGTTATCGATTCGTTAGAACTCTTTTTTTTACTTTGTCGTAGACGTATAAAAAGTTAGAAATGGTCTAGGCCTTCCTTTTTATGCCGATAAGTAGGAAGAGAAACCAGTTGCATTTAAGGGTAAGTAAAACAAGACTCCATTGCTCACATTTGCAATGTTTATTTAATATTATAGAAGGCAAACTGTGAAGGATGTTCACATTCGTTTAATATAAGCCTTTTAGATGTTATTGATGAATTGTCTAGCAAGTAAGAGGGTTCACTTTTGGACAATTCAGGTTAAATTTCAACATGGATGTCTGTTATCTACTTCAAAACTACTTTTTCCATTTTCATTACCAAGAGGTTTCCATCCCAATTGCTTAAAAGTTTACAGGAAAATCGTGGATTTTGCTGTGAATGACGAGTCCTTATTTTGTAAAAGGAAAAAAAAAAGAAGTCCTCAACTTTTCACATAGCATGCAACTTGATTTATATAGTGTCACAGAGAAGATTTGTTTCACTGAACATCCTCTTTGATAGTATTATTACATATAGTTAAATCGTCTAAACTTGAATTTTAAGTTGTCTTAATCCCATATTAGATATGAACAACTCCACAAATTCTATTTTTGGTTTGTCATCCACCTCGCATGAATAGTTCTTTTATGCTGTGTCACATGAAAACCACTCATGCCATTGTCCAACTCTATTTTCGCCTAATAATGGAACTCAAACATACAATGTCTCAAGTTATACTTATTTGATACTGTTGTTTGGAGAAAACTTTTGTATGTTCGCCACTAGTTGGTATGATACTGTCTGATTGTATTAATTATAATGTGGAAACCTAGGTTTATAGAGATAAATAATTGTTTAGGCAAGACATTTTTTTCATAATGTGGCCTATGTAAGGCTTTTAGTAAAACTGTGTGTTAATAGTTTTGGCAGTACAAAATGGTTGAAGGTTGAGATGCCAAAGAGCTGGTTTGTTAGAACTGGGCCAGAGCCAGAACACTAAAGAGCTGGTTTAATGGATTTACCAAATGATTTTGAAACTGATGACCCAACAAAGAGCTCATTGCCACTTGCCAGTTTTGAGGTGGCCTAACAAAGTTTTCTGCAAGCATAAAGCATTGTTCTAAAATCTAATAGCCCATCAATTTCTATTAGGCTTAATGGGTAAAACCTGTATGTGACATTTAAGTCTAATATAAATCAAGAAAATCTAATAATTGAAATTGAAGAAATACGCAGCAATTACATTCCATCTACAAATATGTCACCAATATTGTTCTCGCACAGTGTTAAGCTCCCTCTCAGCTCACAAGTACTCGCACGGCACAACAGACAACACAAAGCATCACAACGACAACCTAAATTTTAACAAAACACCAAACATGAACGACAAAAATCTGACACTCATGCCCTGCAACGAGCGATCCTAGAACAGCCTCGAGAGTAAGGATTCACAGGAGTCCTAGCCTTGAAGCAATTGTGGGTGTAATAAGACCTCCCAGAACGAGGAGGACAAGGAATTCTGTTCGCCGAGAGAGCCCCGTACGAAATGTAGTAATGAAACCCCCTCCAGAACAAAGATCTCCGACCAATCTTACCTTCGTCTCCGTCTAAATCATCCAATCCATCATCGCCATCGTCGTCCTCATCCAAAACACCGTACGTTGCCGCTGAGAATGGCCATTCTACGGCTTCTGTCAGTAGTTTCAAGTTGCTCTTCTCGTTGACGTGGGCTTGGGTTATTGGACAATGGAGAGTGAGAAATACAACAAAAAAGAAACAACAGAGAGTGAAAGCCTTGAATGTAGGAGCAGCCATAAGTGTTGAGAATGGTGTTTAGTCTCAGTTCTGGTTTGTACCTTTCTTTCTTCTTTCTGAGGAGGGAAAGGAGGTCACGTTCTATAGGTGAGAGTAAAAACAGTGTATAAGAGAAAGGTGAGAATTGATTGGATCACAGCTGTGCTCCAGCAATGAATCGTCAATAGAGAAAAGATCACCTCTGTTTTGGGTGTGTGAAGGACTTCAGGTGGGGACAAGGTAAGCAGTTTTAGATCATGATGACTATCATGGAACATTGAAGAGGGGAATAAAAACAATCCTGCAGCTCTTAGCTATTAACAAACACGGGGAGGGTAACTGGTAACCGTGTAAACCTTAGGTTTTATAAAGGACCTAGTCAGATGATACCTTTCATTTTCGTGATTCGCAAAGAGAATGATGGCATTCCAATTAGGATTTCTTAGTGGACATCTGCTAATTTTTGTTATAGTTTATAATTTATATATTACATATTTTAAATTAATTAATTAATAAATCAATCCACATATTCATTTTAAATGATTCATATAGTTTAAACCTTAAAATTTCTAGCATTTAAAGATTTTAGAGAGTTTACGTGACTTAATTCAAAATCTTAAACAACTAACGATTTTTTTTAAAATTATATTCAACCACTAAAAAGACCTTAATAGATAAAGAATCAGTTTGTTTCATTTTTATATTTTTATTTCTTATTTTAGATTTTATTTTTTAAAATATTAAAAAGTTTATTTGAAATGATTTGTAATAAAAATAAAAACTATTAATTTCATCATCTTATTTTATTCTTAAATTAAAAACAAGTGAAATTTAATATGGATGACACTGAGTCAAGCTTCGGCAGTTTTTGCCCAGGATCGAGACACCTTAGCCATAATTCGAGTTGAATCAGGCCTTGAAAACTCAAAGTTCAACTCAGCCTAAAATTTTTTAAATTAAAAATGAAAACTACATTGGTGAAAGTGTTCCCTTTTGTACTCTAACGGCCTGTTTGGTTCAAAGAATGAAATAGACAAGGAATAGAATAGTTATTCTGAGTAATAGAAAAGATGAGGAATAGAATGAAATAAGTATTAATTTGTTTGGTTTAAGGAATGGAATAGATAAAAAATTTCTATGCTAGTGTTTGGTTTGAAAGTATAAACTTTGAATGATAAAGGAATAACTAATAAAAAGACCAAAATATCCTTATTATTATTATTATTATTATTATTATTATTATTAT
>JANZXR010000170.1:28655830-28680125 GCA_027575705.1 Erythroxylum echinodendron | reverse complement strand
GCTCCGTTATCTTAGGATATGTGTCGGAATGACCTACGGGCGTCCCGATGCGTACCCTAGGGTAATGGGGTGCCACACTTAGGAAGATTTGTTAATTATTAAGTATCATTCTTTTTAATTGTCTTGATTTCCTCATCCATGGCTAATTTCCACTTTTTATCTTGCATGACTTCGTTAAAATTTAATAGTTCACCATCTATAAGAAAACAATACAATTCATCATTATCAAGAATAAATTCATTAGATATTGCATAAATGTCTCCTATATATTTCATTTCCCTTAGGCTTTCTCTTTAACTTTCTTTATGAGACGACGAAAGTGGCAAAGGACATGGAGTTGTCCCTTATATAAGCACTATGGTCTCTTGTTCTTCTTCTTCTCCAAATTATGGAAGAAAATTGTAATTTTTATCTTTATAAGCCTCCCAATTCCATATAGCTTTGTTATCAAATTCAACATTTCAACTTAGCACCACTTTACTATTGTTTGGATTGTATAGTCTGTAGCTTTTGGAATAAAAATAATATGCAATAAAGACATGTTTAACATTTTGATCATCAAGCTTGGATTTTTCTTAGTGTGGAACTTGAGCATACGTAGTGTTTTCTAAATTTCACAAATGATAAACAATAGGATTAATTCCACTCTATGCTTCTTGAGGGATTTGATCTTTGACAATTGAATTTGGCATTTTGGAGAACGATTGTACAAATACATTGCATACGAAATTTAACTTAAAACTCCTTAGGAGTATTTTTGTCCTTTAATATGCATCTTACCATATTAGGGATGGTTATATTATTGTATTTTATTTTATTGTGGTGATATTAGAATTTTTAAAGGATGACAGATATCATGAGTTTCACAAAAATCATTAAATTCATTAGATGTAAATTCATCTCCTCGATTAGATCTTAAAGCTTTAATTTATAATCATTCCTTCTTTACAAGGATTTTAAAATTATTAAAAAGAACAAAAACTTTTGATTTTTTCTCAACAAAATAAACCCAAGTTTTTCTACTAAAATCATCAATAAAAAGTAAGAAATAAATGTGAATTGATTGGTCCACATATACTAGCATGTACAAGTTGAAGAGGACTAGTTGCTATTAATATTGCTTCTTTATGAAAAACTCTTCATAGCATATTTTCAATTGATTAGGATGGTTAATTAAAGGCATCCCTTATACCAACTTCTTTTCTCCTATGACCTTGAAAGTTCCAAAATTTATACGGCCAAATCTCATGTTCTAACACCATGCTCCATCTCACAAATCAACTTTCAAACATTTTGCTTCAATTGGTTTAATGTTCAATTTGAACATCTTATCAAAGGTTTTTTTCCAGCTATAACAATTTAATGTAGTCAAGTTAACAATCAAATTAGAGTTTTGATCTCAAAGCAAAAGAATTTTATTTTTCATCAGAATTTCATACTCCTTGTTAAGGAGTTGGCCTAAACTTAAAATATTACTTTTAACTTAGGTGCATAATAAACATTGGTGATCAACTTGTGACTACCTTTGAAGAGATGAGAATTATAAATTTTCCTTCAATATGTATTTTTGATAAGTCTCTGAAAACATTTCCTCTTATCTTCTCATCAAACTCTACGAATATGCTGTTGTATCCACATACATGATTGATTACAGTAGTATATGAGTACCATATATTATCAACATCATTTTTTCTTCTTTGCTTATTAGTAAAAAAATTAACACTTCAACTTTTTGATTGTCATTAATAAGATTAACCTTTTCTTCAATATTATTAGTGGCGCTATTACGTTCCTAAGAATTATGGTATATTTTAGAAAGATTAAAATAATTAACTTTAGAGTTGTTGTACCTCCTTTTATTTATATTTGAATAGTAGCATCATCCTTTTCCTCTTATTCTTTCATGCCCTCTTTGCGATGATTAGCTTCTATCTTAATTATTTGTGCCTTTTGCATTCCCTCTTCCTTTTCTATACTAATCACAACTACATCCTCTTCATCATTTACCTCCTCTAAATTGATTCTTTTATGCTCTGTCATTCTTTAAAGTAGTTTTAATTTTGAGATCTTGCCCTAATGTCTCCTTTTATCTTCTCTTGACCATATCTTTATGGGTTTGTAAAGAACTATTTAATTCTTTAATGGGCATTGAGTCTTAATCTTTTGATTACTCAATGACACACACCACATAATCAAATTTGAGAGTTGAAGAACAAATAATTTCTACACTACACAAGCATCTTCTACCTCGTCTCCATATCTCTTTAATTGATTTATAGTCGCCTTCACTCTTATACAATAATTTGAAATTTACTCATATTCCTTCATCTTCAAAACTTCAAAATCATTTCTTAGTATTTAAAGACTCACCTTCTTTATTTTATCAATATCTTGAAAAGATTTTTCTAAATTTTCTATACTTTCTTCAAACTAGCAGCATCAACGACCTTTTCAAACATTAAATCCACCAAATATTGATGGATGAAAGTGAGAGCTTGTTGATCTTTCTTTCTTATATTGGACAAAGCTTCTTTCATTTTGAGATGGACTTTCTTCATTTGAGGCTTCTCATAGCCTTTCTCTACACCTCCCATACATCTTGAAAATTAGGTGAAGCTTTCATACGTAAACATCATTTCGCATAATTCTTCTTTGTGAGATGAGAAAATTGGAAAGAAATGAGTCTATTATTTGTCATTTCTTATTTTTTCTCATAAAACTCTTCTCCATACTTTAAGAAATAAGGCTTTGACGCCACTTTGTTGAGAAATGAGAGAATAGAGAATGAAGAATAAAAAGAAACTTTCTTTTATTTTCATTTTGACTATTAAAAAATAGATTGTAATGTTTATAGAAATATTTATCATCTATTTACGAAAAGAGCATAAATACAAATATAAATAACTCACTTAATACTAAAGACTTTTATGATTACAAGAAAATTCTTGAATCAATATATCTTATTTTCAATACCAAATTATCTTAATATTCATATTTTGGAAATTTTAAATTAATATTTTCAATAAATCCAATTCGTCATTGTTGTTTCTTCTTTTTCTTCGACTGTTATAAATCCTAAAAGATATCAATTAGGAAAACTAAAAAAAAAAAAGAAGCAGAGAGATGATAGGGACTAAAGAAGAAAGGGAGATGAGAAAAAAAAAAGAAAAGGAACTAAGATGTTTTGATAATTGGTTCTAGCAATACTCAGAAAACACATTTTTTTTTTCATAATAAGGTTTTAGTTTTTCCAATTTTGAAAGCAAAAAACCACTAATTGGATAATTAAACAAATTTTGATAAGTTTTTTTTTATAACTACATCAACAAATCATTAGCATAAACACAACTGGGGATGGTAACTTGTTTATAATTATATAATAATATTAATTTTAGAAAAAAGTGAAGCCATAACTAGCTTCTCTCTGATTGGCAACGTAAACTAAAGGCTTTGATTGACCCATTAAGAAGCAATATCGTTGTTATTACTATTACATCCTTAGACCCAGTTTAAGTCTAATAAAACATCATTGGTCAAATTATTAACAACTAGCCCATGAGACCTAGGCTGATGGGATTATGGCTTGAACTGATTTATCTAAATAATGAATGGATCTGTGTTCTTTTTTGGGCTTACCAAAATTTCTAGTTGTCTATATTTCAATTTATTAGACTTGCATTTAAAGTGGGATAATTTAAATTTTACGTTAGACTTTGAGTACGATTTGATGAAGACGAATTTTGTACACTAAATAGAACAAGTAAACGATAATGAGTACCCAATTCTGGATAAAGTTGTTAGAAACTATTTTTTCACCCTGCCTTCTCTCCACCATTTACCTTTTTACGCTTTACTAATTTTACCCTTCTGCCTATAGATATCAATTCCGACTCGGACAATTTTCGCCCCAGGTTTAGCAGATTATGGGCAAGTCACGGGCCAATTATGGTCCGCTGTCGTTTTGTCTTTTTTAATTAAAAAAATTTAAACAGGCCTGGTCTGACTTGGCCCGCCAGTGGCTCATCGATCACGGGCCAATCACGGGCCGGCCCATCCTGCCCACACGGGCCACAGGCCGGCCTACAACCTGGCATCACTTAGCTCGAGCCTGGCCCAGCCTATTTACATCCCTACTTCTGGACAAATCCTCTATTGATTCCCTCCCTTAGGCCATTGTCCTCTACCCCCATCTTAGCATTCTTCTACTCAAAAGGCCTTATTAGGCCGGGAGAATGGAAAATGAGGGAGACCCATCTCCCTCAAACTTGTCCTCTGCGGATTTCCCTCCTCTCCCATAGTCTCACTGTGAAACGACACCTACTCCAAACTTGAAGCCCACGGTCAAAGCTTGGAGAACTTGTCCCCAGATCCAGTGCAACAGAAGCACTCTAAAGCATTTTCAGGATGTGATGAAGGACGGTGTTTTAAAGCCCCCAATGGAGCTCCTCTAATTTGGAGCCAACGTTTGGGCAATAACGTTGGTAGGCATTTTTTGGAAGAAGCGACTAGCATTTCTGGTGGTGCAAGCATAAGCATTGGCGAGGTGGGGAAGAAAGGGCTTGAGAAGGTGATGCTCAGTGATGATCACTCATTCCTTTTTATGTCCAACTCTGAGGGAAGCATCAACAAAATTTTGGAACAAGGGTTGTGGCATGTGAATGGCCAGTTGCTATTTCTCCGACATTGACAGCCAGGCATCGAGTTTCCCTTAGATAACTTTGAAACTATACCCTTTTAGGTTTATTTCCATGATGTCCCGCTTGAGTTGTAAACGGTTGGTGGATTGAGTTACTAGCCAATGCTCTAGGCAAACCCATTATCATGGATGCTCAGATAGCTCACATGGAGAGGGTTGTGTTTTAGGAAGCTCTGTATTGAAGCAAGGAGAGACTCTTCTCTCCTAAGCAATTTCCTACCCTGAAATTAGGAGAGAATGGCGAGTTAATTAAATTCATGATGAAGATCTCTTATCCTTGGAAGCCAAATATTACTGGAAAAAGTTGGAAAAAGACTACAGTCATAATAAGTTAGTGAGGATTGTTGTACCTGAGAAAAATATAGGGAAAGTAATGGAGAATACATAGCAGTTAGATAATCCCTTCTCAGTTGTAGATAAGCAGATTTTAGATAGTATGGAATTAAAGCAGTTAATAAGTTTACATGAGCAGTCCACAGAGCAGCTCACTCCTCCTTATGGAGAAGCTCAGGCTGATCTAGACAAGGAGCTAGCTCCTACGGCTTCCTTAAAATTGTAGAATGGGGAAATGGAATATGATTCAATCCATATATTATCATCTGTAGAAAAGGATATACAACTTGCTTATAAAATGACAATGAGGGGGGGAGAAAAAGTGAGATACCTGTCAAGTTTTCTACTGCACTTGAGACATTGATTATTAACACTTGTGATCAATTGAATTATCCAAATATTTTAATTCTAGTCTATTATTCGAAAAAACATGAGCAGGAAACGATGTAGATGGTAGTTACCCAAAATGAGATATATAATATAATGAGTCTGGGAGTTGATCCTGCAGAGTTGTTATGTGAAATTACTGACTGCCCTGGGGAAAACAAATTAGATAGCCCAGCAGCCATTTCTCCTAAAACTGATAGTCAACAACAAGCTGAGGAAGGAGAAATCATTGCAGAGCGTTAGTTACAAATGTGATCAATCATCAAGTCGGAGACCAATCCAAGTGCCACATTAGTTGCCCAAACAGCTTGCTTAAAAAGGAGATCTTTTAGGAAAAGAGCTAACAATAAACTCATAGGGGAATCTTCCCCCAGTGATTCTAGTCTTAAATGTTACAGGGTTAAATGAACCTTTTAAACAAACGATGGTTAAGGAGATGGATTTGGAGAAAAAACCCCTAATAGTCAGGCATTTATAAACTAAAATAAAATCAGCACACTTAGATTTGATCTTGATGCTTTTGGGAAAAAATTGGAAGGCATTTTCAAATCATTCTTTGCATTTCAATGGTCGGATTATATGATTCTACAATAACAACTAAATCATAGATAATGTAGTGACAAAAACTTACCAACTTATCTATTTGCATTGCAAATTGAAAGGGGCAACCATGGGGTTTGATCCTTCAATTATTTATGCCTCCAATTTTCGGTTTCAAAGAGCTAATGTGTGACAAGGATTGCAGTCTTTGGCCTCAATAATTCATAATCCTTAGCTTTTGCTTGGAGATTATAATTGCATTCTCAATGATATCGAAGTTGAGGGGGAAGAGGGTTTCATACCACTACAGGCTGAGAATTAGCAGACTTTTTTAGCAAAGTTAATATCACTTATATGAGTTATACAAGTTGCCTTTTCACTTGGTCTAATAAGCAGCAAGGCCACTTACCGATTCAGAAAAATCTAGATAGAGCAATAGTAAACCATAGTTGGCTAGCCCACTATCCTCAATCTTTTTCTAAATTCGGGGAAAACTCCTTCTCCGGTCATTCCTATATTAGCATCAACAATATTCGTACGGTACAAATGCCTGGGGCTCCTTCAGATTCTTTAATAGACTCACTCAGCAAGAAGGGTTTATAAATTTGGTAGGTTCTTGTTGGAATTACACTGTGGAGGGCTGTAAATCTTTCCAACTAATACAAAGTTAAGAAACGTCAAGCACTCTCTTAAAGCTTTCTTAAAAGCTAATCAAAGAAAAACTAAGGTTACTTATTAGATGCTGACTGCGGCTCAAAAAGTTTGTTACCTATCTCCTCGTAATAATCTTTTAAAGTAGGCATAATGTAATATATTAAAGGACCATCAGAAGGCTCTAGCTTTGCATGCCTCTATATTAAAACAAAAGCTTGTACTAATTGGCTCCGAGATGGAGACATCAATACCAAATTCTTACATGCATCTCTTCTTACAAGGAGACACAGGAATACTATTTCTATTCTTCGAGATCAATTGGGTAATTCAGTTTCTAATCAGGCTTCTTTATCCGTGCTTACAAGTGAGTTCTCTTTACAGCTTATAGGCACAGAAACTAGCTCCAATGACACTTATCCTACTTGAACACTCTTTAATAGTCCCCTTTCACTGGAACTTAAGGAAACAATATCAGCTCCGTTCCCTTGCAGAGATGTTAAGGAGACCTTTTTCAATTACATCCCTCTAAGGCTTCAGGTCCTGATGGGTTCAGCACAAGCTTTTTGTCAAAAAATTTAGGAGATCATGGGTAAACTATTTGCTGAAGTAGTATTTGAGTGTTTATCCTCTTGTTATATCTTGACAGAGATAAATCACACATACATACTCCTGCTTCCTAAAAAGTTGAATCTTGACACTTTGTAAGACTACAGACCTATCTCTTGTTGCAACACGGTCTACAAGGTAATTGATAAACTTCTAGCTAATTGATTAAAGACCATCTTATCTTTAGTGATCTCTTCTGGTCAAAGTGCCTTCATACAAGGCAGATCTATTGGGGATAACATACTACTTATGCAAGAGCTTTTAAAAGATTATCAATCTGGAAAGAATACCTATTTTGTATGCAAAGCCCAAATACTTTGATTATATTTCTCTCATTGAATGACTTAAAGCTTGAATCAATGCCTGGAAAAACAAGTTCATGTCATTTGCTACAAAAGTTACTCTGATCATTTTTATGTTGGGAAATTTCTATGTTCATTGGATATCATATGTCATCCTACCCAAGAAAGTCATCAAGGAGATAGATGGAATCATGAAAGCTTTCTTATGGACTGAAAATTCTAAAAACTCTAAGAAAGCTAAGGTCAAGTAGAGTGAAGTGACCATCCTTAAAAAGCAAGGGAGTCTAGGGATTACCCCAATATCTTTTAAACAAAAAATGCTTCTATGCAAAAGGATTTGGTAGCTATTTGTTGATAAACAAGCTATATGGGTGAAAAGGCTACATGAAACATATCTCAATAATGCAAGCTTTTAGCAACTGTCAAGCTCAAGGGAGTACTCTTGGTTCTTCATGCAAATGTTGAAATTAAGACCTATGGTATTTCCATTGATTAAACATGTGTTAGGCAATAGAGACAATATTTAGGTATGGTTTGATAATTAGACGATTCATAGCCCTCTCATCCAAAGAACTAAACTATCTAGGCTCTTAAACAAGATTCCTATTAACTCTAAAGTTTGTTTCTTACAGCATCAAATGCAATGGATTAGCAACTTTAGAGGATTCAATTTACTAGACCACTTGCTTCCTCAGATTAATGATATCAATAGGCAAGATTCCGTCTCCTGGGTCCCAAAAGCATCAAGTAATTTTACCAACAAGTCTTGCTATAAAGCTTTGCAGGAAGGTGCGAGGAATGTCCCTTGGTTCAATCTTCTTTGGAAACATTCTTTCAATCACAAAGCCTCTATTTTCACTTAGCTAGTCATTAAAAACAGACTTTGCATAAAAAATAGGTGGTTTGGAATTTACGACCTATTTGTGCTCTTTGTAAGGAGTTGAAAGAAAGTAGAGAGCATTTATTCTTTCAATGCAGTTATTCTAAAGTTGTTTGGGGCAGAATGTTACATTTGTTACCATATGCCTTCTCAAATTATGATTGGAATTCATCAATCACTTGGATTATTTGTACAACCCAATTGAGGTTGAATGATGCCTTCTTGTACAAAATGACCTTTACAACTATTATATATTCTATATGGAACGAAAAAATAGTAGAATTTGCCGGAATGAAAAGGTTCACAAGTACTTTTTAGTTAATGAAATTGTCAATTGGATCCAGGCCATTATGATATCTAATTCTAATCAACTTGCCCTATCCATTAGCATCAAGACTATATGGAATATATAATGCCTTCTATTAACTTATTTCCTTAACTTTTGATCTGTTTTAAGCTTGTACTGTAGTTGTTGTTAATCTTCTTTTGGTGACCTCAGTGTAATATGGACATAACTTTGCTATTGTTTATTAATTATTTTTAAACTAAAAAAAAACAGTTCTTAAAATGAAGACCAATCTCATAATAGACAGGCATTTTCTTGTTTCATTTTTTTACTATTTCCATAGAAATTCTGGTAAAAGAAAAAACATATAGGTGGGTAGTAATAACAACAATTTCATTTTAAATTTAATATAATTGTAAGTTTAAAAATAATTAATTAAGAATTGATTATTCACGTTCTAAGCTGATAAAAGACTTTTACCTCCACTTTCTTTTCAATTTTGGATTGGGCACTAAACCTGTATGGAATGTCACTCTATTTCTTTGGCTTCACACCAGATATCCTAGAAGGCATGAGAAAGTATCGCATTGGTCCAATCTCAACCAAATTTGTGAACCTGTGAGAAAGAAAAAAGAAATCCTTGTTATTGGACGAACCAAATTTGGAGCTTGTAAGCACAATTCCTTGATCGGATGAGAGTGGTTCACCATAAATATTCTCACGAAGTTCTATGAAGAATTTAGGCAATGTTGGCTTTTATGGAAGTAGCAGTCACTCTAGTAGTTAGCAGAGTTGAATTCTGAGAGCATCGTATTGAAGCACACGCCCATGCACAAAGATAGGCCAACACTTTGTTTCTAGGCCTTTTATGTTTCTTTCATACATTTGTGGACCGTGTGCAACAGCTCCTTTTGTTGATGACTTATCACACAGTGCGTAATTACGTGATTAAAAGTTGCGACAATCTGAAAAGCTGCAACTCCAAATATTGCCTACTTGTTTGGGCATTTTTGGCTATGGCGGTGCATCATTTTAGAAGATGGAATTCTGTATATTGTCTGTGTGTGTGAGAGACGGGACCATTTACTAAGACCGAAGAGGGATAGAGTTATGACAAGTAAAATACAATATCACAGCAAACAGCTTTGTACAGTCTGCTAATATTTTTTCATTCTCAACTAGTAATGGGTCTCCAAGGCAAAGAATTAACATTAGACTTCACCAGTCCTTTGTTCTTGGATGTCTCTAGTTAGTTCTATTTGAAGAGAGGCCCTGCATGTACAGCATGCCATTCTTTACTGTCTAGTGTCTAGATAAGGGGGTGATTAAATGATGTTCGGCTAAGTAAAGGCGAGAGCGTTCCAAGCAACAATCATAAACATGGGCACTTTATATCTTACAAAACGGGTTGGAGAGTTAACGCAGTAATTGCAGGTTGTCATAGTAATTATAGCTAATATTGTCAGGAGTACAACTATAAGTAACTACACTAAACTAGTGGTTAGAACTTGGAAACAGTCAAAGTTGCAGCACTACACTATATGACCGGAAGTAAAAATCCTCGCCACTCCAGGAAAACCAGAAGGTACCTTTCAAAACTAAAGTCAAATACAGGAGAGAGCAACTAAGGCCTAAGGGATCTAGTTGAAAGGTACACACATGATGAGCTTGTGTACTTTGCATGCAGTAGTAGGGGTCACATCACCACCAGCTTTCTCCTAATCTACATTGAATAGTGTGCCAAGGTGTAGCAACCAGCAATGAGAGAGCCAGCGTCAGTGTCTGTGGAATACTAGGTCCGTGGTGATCCCTAGTGCGTCCACTCCCAGCAACTGACAGGCCGGAACCATTCTCCGGCCACAGGCTGTCGGAGGCCCCTTATGAAACAAGAGAAACAGCCCAGTTTCTTAGCTTGGAGGGACCTTAGTGAAATCCAGGCAGGGCTGGTTGCTCTTCTGACATGTGTCATGTGACTGTGGGGTTTCATTATGGATCTTTTAGTGCAAAAAATGTAAAATTTAAGTAAAGAAAAGCAAGCACTTGCACAGTTGCACTCGAGAAGAATGAAAAAGTACTTAAAAGAAAGTCTCTCAATTCAAAGTGGTTCATGCACCAGCACCCTTTCATCTGAACCATCTGCTCTGTGGGCCTATTCCCATGAAAGGTCTATTTACCATTGATCATTCATAGATGTGATTAGGATTTTCATGAGCTGTAAGATCAGATGGCTGTGAAAGTTTATCCGAGTGTTAACCCCACATAATGGGCGGTCGCTCTCAACAATCATAAATACATCACAAGTCAGTGGAGACTCTTTTGTATGGACTCCTTGCATGAATAAAATATTTCACACAAGTTGCTATATAAAGCTTCGCTGTAACCCTACAACGGTGATGGGTTTCCCAGACAATCCTGCAGAAACTTTTCAATCTCTATAACCACACTTTCTAAGTCTCTATAGCTTTTCTTCTTTCTTACAGCCTCTCCATACCTCTATTTGCTAGTCTTGCTCTTCAAAGCCCATTCCTACACATCTCCGACTCCACACTTACAATTTATGCTCTTTTCCTGATATCTTGGACGACAAGTTTTAAGTGTTTTGTAAGAATCATGGACGTTGACATGATGAAGTCGTCAACAGGAAATGAACAAATGGACATGCTGACAATGATGATGCAGATGGATCAAAAGCTTCCTGATTTCTGCCAAACTTTTCCCAACTCCAGCACTTCTACAGTTCAAGATATGCAATTCTCCAATGGAAATCCAACTAGCATCGTGCCCACATCATCCGCCTACCATAACCCACAAGCTCTGGTGAATCCACCTCCTTCTCTGCCATTTGTCGGCACACCAATCCAAGAACCTATAACACCACCTCTCCAGTCGAGCATGGTCGCTCGCAAGTTCAAATATGGAGTTTCATTCTCAACTGCAAACTCATTCTTATCTTCACTGGATAAGAAGAACTCCACAGCAGCGATCAGAGAGATGATTTTTCGTATAGCAGCAATGCAACCAATCTATATAGACCCGGAATCGATAAAGCCTCCAAAGAGAAGAAATGTAAAGATATCTAAGGATCCTCAAAGTGTTGCTGCTAGGCATAGAAGAGAAAGGATCAGCGAGAGGATAAGAATTCTGCAGAGACTAGTTCCAGGGGGTACCAAAATGGATACAGCTTCTATGTTAGATGAGGCCATACATTACTTGAAATTCTTGAAGAAACAAGTGCAAAGCTTAGAACAGGTTGGCGCTAATAGGTCGATGGGTGCTTTTGGCCTTTCAGGAATTACAATGCCTGATATTGGTTACTCTCCTTTGTTGAAAAATTGTCAACCTGCAACAAATACGGTGGGTTGACTGCAGATGCTTAGATGAGACTTGAGAGATCGGGATATGGGGTTGTCTATGCTGATGCTGGTGGGTTTTTTTTGGGTGTTTTAGATTAGGATTAGGGTTATATAATCTTGTTTTATTGTGATTATGCCAAAGAATGCTATTTTACTAGTTACTTTGTTCAAAAGTTTAGGGCAAACATCTCCTTTCAGTACTTAATTCTCTTGAAGACCCCATAAAAAAGGGAAGAAGAAGCTTATATAGTTAATTATGTATATATCGAAGCTTAATTATGTCAAATAACAATGTTCTTTCTACTTACAAAAAAAAAAAAAAACAATGTTCCTTGTGCTTACAACGTGTACGGAATTTCATCACTTGCGATAAAAGTTACATCCAAGGTGCCAAGTACTTCTGTTTCCAGTCGACGATCTTGTCCTTTGAACTCTTAACAATGTCGAATAACTCTTTGACTTGCTGACCTTTGGCACTATTCTGCACTTACTTTGGAGCTACCCTACTCCATTAGGAGCCGTAATTTTTAGTCAGCTGTAGAATCTAGACTTTTTAGCCCTAGATCATCTCACAATTCTTTACCCTTTTTTTTTATTATATTAGGTATTCTAATTTAGTCCGATTATTCTTAACCCCTAAGATCCCACTCTAAAAGTCTTAGGGGATGTAAATCTGAAATTTCAAGATCCCTCAGGTTTTTATATAGCCTGTACACTTTTGAGCACAAGGAGTCATCACATACTTGATTGATCAACTGCTGATTGATCGCTGATCCTGCTCAACATCAGGTTCCCAGCAGCACTTAGGTTTCCTAGTAGCTTCAACTCCCACACTGTCGCTGGAAGCGAGGTGTCCGTAATTGTTCCAATCAAGGAACTTTACTCAGGAGCCAGAGGATCATCAATAGGAAAACTTCTCATTTCTCCTCCTTTTAAACTCGAACTCAAGACCTCCTAGAAAGGAGAGCTTTCATTGAGGAGTTTACACCATTTAGGCCATTCATCGTTATCTACAGTTCTATATCTTGATAGGATCCCTACTGCGATGTCCTTGAAATTGAATCTGAAAGTCTAAGACCTTCTTTTCTTTTCTTTTCTTTTTTTATATACATTATGTATCTCAATTTTATCGGACTAATATTAAGTCCCTAAGATCCCACCTTAGAATTTTAGAAGAGGTAAATCTGAAACTTCAAGATCTTTCAGGTTCTTACGCAACCTGTACATTTCTGCGTATAAAAAGTCATCACATACTGATTGGTCAGTTGCTGATTGATCACTGGCTCCTACTCAATATCAAATTTCCATCAACCCCAGGTTTTCAGTAGTTTCAACTCTCACACTGTTACTGGAAGCGAGACATCCACAATTGATCCAACTAAGGAGCATTTTCAGGGGCTAGAAGATCATCAACATGGAAAAATTCCTCCTCTCTCTCTCCTTTTATGATTCAAACTCAAGACCTCCTATAAAGGAGAGACTTAAGTGAAGAATTGAAATTCATTGGTCACTCCTACTTATCCTAAGACCTGCTTTTCTTACTATATGGGTTGGTAAGCCTTGAAGTTTTTGCGTGAAAAAAATATCACTAATTAGAATTGTTCAAGGAATGAGGTTGCCTCGCAAGTCGCAAGACAATTACAGTAGTCATAGGAAGAGTAGTGCTCGCTGTCATCCCATGTCCTCGCCAGTGAAAAATATATAAAGTTTTTATATATTATGGTATTCTTTATTTCTTTTATAAGGTTAAACTTCTTCGAAACAAACAAAGAAAAAAAGAGCTATATGTCAAGCATAACTGTTAATGTAATTTGGCATGCTACGTCGGTCCAACTACAGCAAGAATCAGAATCTGTTGATAGATAATATAAAAGATTCCAAAAATCTGTATGTCCTATCTAAATGTAACGCTTATATTGAGGATATGTTACATGTCCAATAAGAAGAAAAGTCTTTTGAAGCAGCTTAGGTGATTTGGAATACTGAGAATAACTTTCATGAAAAGTTAAATTATTGTACATTTAACCAATTTTGACATCCAATTAGATCTTCTCTATTTTAGTGCTCTTAATTTGTAGTAACACATTTTCTAGACAAAGTTATAATTTGGAAGTCGAAAAATGATTTCAACCTACAAGGAGTTTCAAAAGATCGGAGAACGAGTGTGATTATTAATTTATTCTAGCCATTTTATGGGAAGCAAATAAGCAAATACAAAGGAAACGAACCCTTTATTCTTTTTCCTATCTGTTTTTAATAGTTTGTCAGGTCACTAATTGTAGAGGAATGGGCAGGTAGGTTGCCTCCCAAGGGAGGGTCGAATTATAGCATTGTTCATGTCTCAAGGATCATGCCTCACTGAAGTTAAATCCTTACCAAATAGAACATAAATGGGTTTTAAATAAAACTAAAGAAATGGAGAAAAAGAAAAAGAGGAAAATGGTCAAACTCCATATTGCAAAAATATGAATAGACCCATGTGTGATATCCCACAAGGGGCCCAACCTACACCACATGCTTTGATCCTTAGACTCGGGGGAGAACCGTCTTAGGCTGAATTTAGGAAATTTCATGTATCCCATCCTAGCAAGTGCATTGTATGTATGGGCTTCCGCTGACACATTCCATCATTTGCTTCACATCTGCTACCCTCTCACCCATTTTCTTTTCTTAGGATCAGTCTCATGTTCTTGTGACAGGGTAATTTAAAGGGTGTGAGGATTCCTAGAATTTACTCTCTCGTTGGGAGCCTTTCCTATTGGTTCTTTAATTAAAAGGGATCATGTATTTGTTCAAATACTGGGAACTAGATATGCTTGAGTCATTCGTTTGATTTACACTCAAATATTATCTGTTGATAAAAGTTGATCGGATTAGAGCAAGTTCGTAGTTAAACAGGATCAAAAAAATAGTAATAAACATACAAATTTTACATAAAAAATCATAAATAAATTAGAATAAACATTACGAATAAATAGAAAAAACTTCACTATAAAAAAATAAAAATTACAACTTCTTTCTATCTTACTAGGAAAAATATTTAACTCTTTCATAAAATAGAAAAAAAACACTCTCTACAGAGATTAAGAATTTTTTGAAAAAGGATGATATGCAAATGAATTGGGCAGACCTATTTAGAGGCCTCTATCACGTGATTTTGGCCTCTTTATTCAAGCCACAAATATTACAGCTGCAATTGTTGAATTTCCAATAACATTAATTATTATAGATGTTCAAGCCTTAATTGTTGACGACTGCATATCATTCCAACATTATCGAGTCCTGCAAACAATTAAAGAAAAGATCTAAGCCCTTTTTTTAATCCAAATTTAATTTGCAATTAAGCTTTCATATTTTCGGATGAAAGGATTAGCAGCTGTACATACATTAGATTTCGGTCAATAAATGTAAATTGGTCAAATAAACTCCAAACAAAACTTTAAGGATTTTCTTTTCCTTCAAGTGTCTTATACTTTCACATGGTATAGAATATTGGAAATGGTTGGTTGGTTACCCGGTTTAGATGCGGGAAGGAGTGCTTAGTTTATAGGAACAGGTGGAGGATGTGGATCTATCTATCTTCTTGGCTCAAGCTTTCCCCCATGTTCACGTCCCTTGTGCAAGGTGAGTTGAATTGTATTTTGTACATACATATCATCTAAAGACAAATCTTGCCATTATAAAAATACCCTATCATTCTTTTGCTCTGACATTTTTGTGAAATGGGAGTGAGATATTAAAGAAAAATTAAAAGCTTTGGCCCTTTCTAAATTTTGAAGTACAAAGACTAATTTGTTTATATGAATTTGTTGTTTGTCTTATTGAAGAATTGAAAAATATGAAAACTAATAACATTAGAACATCACACCACACCCCTAATATTTCATTTAGATTCTTTGAAATTATAATGAAAGAATAGGGGTTATTGATATAATAAATAAGAAAATGATAAAGAAATGTACTCGAAATGGAAAATTTGGGTTAGGCTTGTTGAATCATGGGCCACGCCCAACGATTAGGGTAACCATGGGTCCTTTTCCCGTTTTATAGCCCAATTTTATTGTGCTAGTCTCGTATAAACAGTTTAAAATCAGTTATCAATTTTAAATAGAAATCGAATATATGGTAAATGGCCACTAGGTTGGTATAATTGTTTCTCCGCTAATTAGGAAATTAGTGTCACGAAACTAAAGTGCAGGTGGTGGGTATTATTCACTGAATATAAGTTATCTCGTTCAGGTGATTATAGGAGGCTTTCCCAAATTCTCACTACAATAAACATAATATTTAGCGACAAAACTATATGTCGCTAAACAATAACCAATTGTCACAAATTAGTATTAGTGACGAAAAAATATCGTCGCCGAATTTTGGTTACAAAATAATATCTGCGACGTTTTTTCAAAATCGTCGCCTTTTGACACAAATAATTTGTCAGTAAAAAGTATAACCGATGAGAATAATAAACGTTGTATATAGTTTAGTGCGATGTTTCTTTGTCGTAGCTAAAAGTTTTTCTCTACTAAACTATATTCGTAGGTAATTATTTTTAGTGACTATTTTATTTTGGTAGCAGAATAGATTTAGCTACTAATTATCTGTTGTAGGGAAATGTTTTTAGAGACGTTTCTGCAAATATAGGTAACAACATTTTGTGACGATTTTGATTTTGGTAGCTAAAAGTTTTTTGTGAAGATTTTGTTTTTGTAGCAAAATACTTTTAGCTACTAATATGTGGTTGTAGTTAATGACTTTTTATGACTAATTTGTTTAGGTAGTTAATATTATTTAGTGACAAATTTTAATTTTGAATTTAAATATTATTATAATTGTTAAAAACGAATTTATTTTAATTTATTACAATTTTTAAGACAATTTAAAATATTAAAAATGTATTTTATAATTAATGTTAATGACATATTTTTAAAATAATAGTAATTGAAATAAAATAAACATTAAAAATGGAGTATATTTTATAAAAAAATAATTACAAGTCATACACAAACTAAGACTCCTCATCGTCCTCACTACTACTGACATATGTTGAGCTTAGTAATTGTTTTACCATCTTTTTAAGTTTAGATTATGATTTAACTTTTCTTCTGTACATTGTAATTTAGTTTACAGTGTCTGGTTCTCCTCTTGAAGCTCTGTGACATATACTAGTCGTGACAAAAAGGCACCAACAAGCCTAGGGTTATACCCAAAACCTTTGATATAGCCCAATCGTGTACTAAGGATATTGTTGCAAATGTCATCGACATTGGGCTGATTCCCCTCAGCCGATGACGTTTGCAACAACTCCTGCATCTTGTCCTTCAATTTAAAGTAGAAAATCGAATTAACTAAAAAATTATTACTTACTATTATATAGAAAAATAAATTGTAATATTAATTTATTTGTACTTAAATAATTACTTTGTGCCTCTTCAGACGTCCAACCTTGCCCTTCCTTGTAATGTGTGCGCTTGTACAGTGCGATCTTATTACACTCTTGCCCTTGTAGTTATGTTTGGCTCTATAATATGAATTTAAAAAATTATAACCAATTAGAGTTTATTGTATTAAAAATAGAATAATAAATTGAAAACGTTACACTTACAAATTCTTGTAGGACGACGACAAAGGATCTGGAGTCGGCGTTATGAGGAGTCTGCATTTTTGCTCTATTAGCCTTGACTTTCTCACTTTTTTCCTAAATTAAAAGAAATAGTCATGAGATGTATAAACATAAGTACTCGAAGGAAATATGAAGAGAAAAAAACAAACCTGAACCTTCGCTGAAGCCTAATAATCACACATTTCATTCCAATATTTTTCAGTCACACGTTCTAGAACATGTCTCCTTGCCTCTTTATCGGAAGGAAAAGACTGGTAATATTTATGAAGTCGATATCGATAATCCTTAATCCTTTGTTTCAATAGTGAACTAATACTGCTTGAAACCTCAGGCATGTCGATATCAACGATATTGAGCTTCATCTGTGAAAAACATGTAGAAGTTAAGTTATTATTTTTGTTAAGTAAAATCACAATACATATAATGAAATAAATTGAAATATTACCGCAACTTTTTCCAAAGCATTTTGGAGTAAGTTGTCTTTTTTCAATTGCCTTAATGTTGAAGGCAAGACAACTCATTCCTAATAACAACGCCCAACTCACTGGCCAATTTTGCAACTTGGATCTTATCCATTAGGTGCCGTTGCGTGGGGTCAATCGTCACTAACAACTTGTATTTATTGCAACATTTATCCGTTGCAATTCAACACATTTATCCGTTGCAATTCAACACATTTTGTCTTACCTCTACCTCGTTTCCAATGCCATTATTAGAACCTGAAAAAAAAACATAATCAGAAAAACACACTTAATATGTAATAAGCAATTTCAGTAAAAATGTAAATATGTTTGGTTATCAATAATGGACCTGAAGATCTCTCATGACTACTAGACGATGTTGGTAGTAAAGGTTACTGCTGACTTTCTTCTAGTTGTTTTGTGGGAGAAACTTCATTTGTTGTTACCACCTTCTTTCCCTTGTTTCTACTAGGAACCATTATAATGAACCTGTGTAAAACGAATTATGAACATAACGTATAATTGTAATTGAAAAATAAAATTAATATTTTATGAAACATTAAAAATGTGCTTGTAATCATGGTAAATTAACATAACTAAAACATTAACAACATAAGGCAGTTACAACTTGGAGACATTTCAAACGAAAGAAACAATTTATTTACATGCAATCATCATGATTATGATTTTGATCACTATCATCATTAAGTGACACTTGAAAAATATGCTTGTAGTCATGGTAAATTAACATAAGTAAAACATCAACAACATAAAACAATTATCTTCTTAACATTTCAAACAACACAAACAATTTATTTACATTCAATCATCATGATCAAGATTTTGAAAATCATCAACATCCACAAAAACATAAATGAAACATTAAAAATATGATTGTAGTCATCGTAAATTAGCATAACTAAAACATCAACAACATAAGGCAATTATATTATTAACATTTGAAACAATACAAACAATTTATTTACATTCAATCATCATGATCAACATTAAGCAAATCATCATCATTAAGTACATTATCATTTGATTCTTCATCACTAATATATTTGAGCAAAGTATCGTCATTTTCATTGAAGTCATCCTAAGTATAGTCTTAATTTGTTTGTAAGATAAGTGGGCTTGGACTTCATCCAATTGAATTATGTTAGGCTCGACATCTCTCCTATGAAATAATGATATATATCTACATCTTATACTAGAATGCCTTCGTTATTCATCTCCAATCCAATATCTTGATAGACTTCATTAGCATCCTCATCCAATTCACCAATATCCCTTTCACAAAAATCAAAGACATTCCTTTGTTGAAACTTTTGAACAACCTTCCAATTGCTACCCAGTACAGTACTGTTGACATAGAAAACTTGTTTGGCTTAACTCATAAGAACAAAAAAGATCATTATCATACCATGTCTTACTAACATTTATGCTAGTAATATGCCCGTTTACTCTCATGTCAGTTAGATCAAACCATTTGCATTTAAGTAGAACAACCTTCTTATCCTTGATATAGTGCAACTCTATAATTTCAGATATGACACCGTAAAAGTCAATGATTTTGTTGTCCTGACATCCTTAAACGACAACCCCACTATTTTGACTTCTAACTCGACTATCTCAATCTTGTATGTAATATCTCACCCCATTAACAATGCAACTTGTGCATTTCTCCCCACAAATATGAGGCCTATATGCCAAACTATATAATGTTATTCTCGCTTCTTGCACATTACAATTATGTAACCGTATCATCTGTACGACAAATTAAAAATAAATATGAGGATGAGATATATTCTCATATTTTCATAATATGTAATTAATATGAAACTTACTCGATTTCTAAACCATGATATAAACTTCTGCCTATGTCTTTCTTCAACATTAAAGATCCTTTTGCTACGAATTGTATCTTTGTGCTCTCTATTAAAAAAAACACAGTAAGATCTTAGAGTTAATGAAGGAAATTGTAATATGATTTTTTGAATGAAAAGAAATATACGTACTTCATGTATACATCAACATTCTCACAATTGTTCAAAATATACCAATGGGCAATTTCAAATTCGTCTTTAGTTAATTCAAGATATTTACCTGCAACAAGTGTCCTAACTTTTTGGGAGAAAATAGATGACCCACCATCATCATTAAAGTCAAAGTTATGTTTTGATCTATTAAATCTTGTCTCCACATCAGTTAAGTACATTGAACAAAAAGTCAAGCATTCATTTGCTATATAAGCATCTATAATAGACCTCTCTGATCGAGCTCTATTACGTACATTGATAACTTGCATTTTGTGCATGTTAATTGTTTGTGCTTTATGTTCTTTTGGTAGGCTTTTGTGATATTTTGCTTGTGTCTTTGTATGTTCTACGTGATGAAATACCAAAGTGATGCAATTTGGAGTGAAATTGACTAATCTGGAATTGAAGAAGATTTCAACATGACCATGTTGAAGGTGACGCAAAGCTGGCAGATTGCTACCTGCAAATTTTGACTTAAATACCTTGAGATTTAGGCCTCAATGACACAACCCTTTTTGCTGATAGAGTCAAGTTGTCATGTAATGCATGGAGCCTTATTTTGGTACTTAAGTGGGCCCCACTTTGTTTATTGAAAAGAGAAAAAATCAAGTCCATTAGGGGGCCCACTTCATTTAATGAAAGAAAGAAAACCTAGAGAAAATTAAAGACCTAGACTCATGAAAAGTGAGAGGCGGCAGTAACTTTCAGGAAGAGGACAATTTTTACACAAGCAACTTTGGAGAGAGACGTGTTTTTGGGGAATTAGTGGACACTTGACTTGAAAAGAAGAACAACGGTAGCACTTTGAAGGAAGACCATCTTTAGACTCACTTTTGGGAATAGAACAACGGCAGCATATACGGAGAGACTTGGAGAAGACGACGGTCGTAGCAGGACTTTGGAGAAAAGAATGTTTTTTTTCACAATCAGCTTTATCTTTTAATATAGCTATGTGTGAATAATCTTTTAATCTAGACAAGGTACCTTACGTTTGATTTATATAGTTCGTGAGACTCCTTTGATTTAATTGTTTTCGTTTATCTCTTATGTTTGTTTAATCTATATGCTTTATTGATTTATTATTGTCGAGTTTGTTGATTAATTAGGCCTATTAATTGATTGACTTGGTAATAAATTTCCGAATAGATTAGTTAATCCGTGATTGCTGTCTATCGAAGTGGCGAATTAATTTCAATTAGGAAATTAATGAGATTAAACAATTTATTCTAAATAGATTGTGGCTTTTCCGATTCTGTTGGCTAAAACAAAGGTCTATTAGAGCCTACTGCTACCATAGGTTATATTCTGCGGAGCTTTACTTGGGAATAGTCTAATTGGTTAGGGCAATAATCTGCGGAGGTTTACTCAGGGTTATCGAATAATTACGAATGGATTGGTTGATATGTGTTGTTCACTGTTTTCTATAACTTTGTCCATAAGAACGGACGAAAATTATATTTTTGAGTCTATGATTGAATTATAGTATCAAACGGGAGAGTACCTTGGCTACACTTTTCTTTATATTATTTTCAATCTTTATTTTTAATTTCTTTCTGCGTGATTTCGTGTTTTAAAATTAATCATCCCCAAATCAATTCTTTTTATATTTTTATTTTTGATTTCACACAAATAAATAAATACTACATTGGTCTCTGTGGTTCGACCCTATTCACCACTTTACGCGCGTAAGTGTTCTAGAGTAGGAATTTATTTTTGCTGGTTTGACACGCCATCAAATTTTAGCGCCATTGCTGGGGGTCAATGTTTAAGTTTTTGTTTGTTTGTGTTGCTAATCATTTTTTCTTTTTCTCTAGTTGTTTGCATGCGACATTATGTTCCTGCAGGTGATTTATTGGTCGATCTGGAGATAGAGAAGACCTCAAAACGACTCAGGAAAGCTACTAAATTGCGTAAGAGACAAGCTTCTACATTTGCGCAAGTCTTGTCTGACCAAACTGAGAATTTGCCTGCCTTTGAGACCGAGTTATTGGAAGATTTTGAAGAAGCAGCGATGGCAGATCAACAACCTATTCTACCTGCACAACCATCTAGAAATCGAGCTTCTTCAACTTTGAGGGATATGCTTGCACCACTAGTAGAGGATCAACCTCTATGTATATAGTATCGGGCTGCAGATGATGGGTTTGAGTTGAAGGCTGGGTTGATTCAGGCCTTGTCGAAATTTCATGGGTTACCTTTTGACGACCCGAACAGGCATCTCAAAGACTTTCATGTGGTATGTTCTGGATTCAAACTGAGAGGCATAACTGAGGATTAGTTGAAACTGCGTGCTTTCCCTTTTTCTCTAGAGGGTGCAACTAGAGACTGGTTGTACTATCTTCTGCTTGGGACAGTGGATACATGGCATGATATGGCGAGATTATTTTTAGAAAAATACTTCCCAGCATCTAGAGCCGCTAGTTTACGTAGAGATATTTGTGGCATTAGACAAAGAGATACAGAAAATATGTATGAATATTATGAGAGATTCAAGAGGCTTTGCGCAAGTTGTCCTCAGTATGGAATTACAGAGCAGCTCCTTATTCAGTACTTCTATGATGGGATGTTACTAAATGATAGGAAGATTCTTGATGTTGCTAGTGGGGGAGCCATAGTGAACAAGACACCTGAGGAGGCCAGAAACTTAATTGTAGAAATGGCCGCAAATCTTCAGCAATTCGGGTATCATTCAGAGACAAACACTCGGGGTGTCCATGATGTAAGAGGTTCTAAACTCGAAAGTAGACTTGAAAAAGATTGCAGAATTGTTGGAAAGACAAGTTATTAATTCTTCCAATGCCAATAGTGTCAATGCAAATTCCGTAACCAAGGGACCACAAGTCCCTATTTGTCATATTTGTGGATTTCAGGGTTATTTTACAGATGCTTGCCCGACTTTGCAAGTCGATACTGTGGAAGCTGGCGTCAACCCAATTAATGATAATTACCAGCCTCAAAGAAAATATGATCCCTATTCGAATACTTACGACCCAGGATGGAGGGATCATCCCAATCTGAGATATGGGAATAGGCAGCAAGGTCCGAGTAGTCAGTAGCGTTAGCCTCAACCGCAGCAGCAGCAGCATCATCCGAGGCCTAACTATGGTGACCGAATTTCCACCTTGGAGGATCTTATGTCACAGTTGAATACGGCTCAATTGACAACCAATACACAACTGCAGAGTTTGGTTCAGTTTCAGACTGATTCAGCACAATTTTAGGCTCAGACTAATTAAAATTTTCAAGAGCTGAGAGAGCAAATTAGTCAACTGGCCGCTGCACAGAATCAAGGAAAATTACCCTCCCAGCTTACTGTCAATCCTAGGCAGAATATCAGTGCCATTACTTTGCGTAGCGGAAAAGAAATTGAAAGTGCTGGAGGATCGCAGAAACTTCAATATGACCATGTTGAAACTGTCGAGCCAGAAAAAGAAGCTTAAATTGAGGAAATCATGACAGCTAATCCAAAAAGGCCACCATTCCCACATAGGTTAGCTAAGAAGAAGAAAATGCAGAATGAAGAGATCTTAAAGATTTTCGAGAAAGTGGAGATCAATATCCCCGTTCTCACGTTGCTTAGACAAACACCAAGGTATTGCAAATTTCTGAAGGACTTTGTTACTAGCATGATCAAGATGAGAAGCAATCAGCATGTGGTGATGAGTGAGAACGTCTCAGCAGTATTGCAGGGCAAGTTACCAATAAAAGAAAAAGACCCAGGTATGTTTACCATTTCTTGTAAAATTGGCAATGTTGGTATAGAACAGGCTATGCTAGATTTAGGGGCTTCTATAAATCTTATGCCTTATCTATTTATACTACATTGAATGCTGGTCTATTGAAGCAAGATGGTGTGATTTTAACACTAGCTGATCGCACCACTAGGTACCCCGAAGGATTGTTAGAGGATATTTTAGTGCAGGTAGATGATTTGGTATTTCCTGCAGATTTTTATGTGATGAGAATGGAGGATGAGGGGTCACCTGGGTCTAGGATGATGTTGTTAGGACGCCCATTTTTGAGCACTTCTAAGAAAAAAATTGATGTTCACGGGGGGGCTTTAACTATGGAGTTTGATGGTGCCAAAGTTACATTCAATATTAATAATACCATTAAGCATCCTGTTGATTATTGT
>JANZXR010000170.1:28609460-28655730 GCA_027575705.1 Erythroxylum echinodendron | reverse complement strand
AATGTTGGTATAGAACAGGCTATGCTAGATTTAGGGGCTTCTATAAATCTTATGCCATTGTCTATTTATACTACATTAAATGCTGGTCCATTGAACCAAGATGGTGTGATTTTAACACTAGCTGATCACACCACTAGGTACCTCGAAGGATTGTTGGAGGATGTTTTAGTGCAGGTAGATGATTTGGTATTTCCTGCAGGTTTTTATGTGATGAGAATGGAGGATGAGCGGTCACCTGCGTCTAGGATGATATTGTTAGGACGCCCATTTTTGAGCACTTCTAGGACAAAAATTGATGTTCACAGGGGACTTTAACTATGGAGTTTGATGGTGCCAAAGTTACATTCAATATTAATAATACCATTAAGCATCCTATTGATTATTGTACAGCTTTTGCTATTGATTGTATTAACCCTTTGACCGAGAAAGTTCTCGAGTTGTGTGCTGATGATTTTTTACAGGTTGCGATAACTGACAACATTACTCTTGCAAAGTTATCAGAAATGGAGACTGAATGGGTAGTTTCGAGAGGTATGGTCTATGCAAACATGATTTACAGGCGTTACAAGCTGCGTCTGGCATGTTACAGCAACCATTGAAGATTGAAGGCAACAAATTACTCCCCTCCATTCTTCAGCCACCAACATTGGAGCTTAAAGCATTGCCAGTGCACCTCAAGTATGTCTTCTTGGGGGAGGCCGAAACATTGCTTATGATTGTTTCCAATCAGTTGAGCGATTTGGAGGAGGAGAGGCTTATCCGTGTACTCAGGGAGAATAAAGAAGCTATTGGATGGTCGACTGTAGACATTAAGAGAATCGGCCCTAACATTTGCATGCATCGAATCCTGTTGGAGGATGATTGCAAACCCAGCAGGTAACCTCAGCGTCGATTGAATCCACCAATGATGGAGGTTGTAAAAAAGGAGACACTGAAATTATTGGCTGCAGACGTGATCTATGCTATTTCAGACAGCAAGTGGGTAAGTTCAACACAAGTAGTTCCTAAAAAAACTGGCATTACTATTGTTGAGAATGAAAAAGGTAAATTAATACCCACTAGAGTTTAAAATGGGTGGCGTGTATGTATTGATTATAGGAAATTAAATATTGCTACTCATAAAGATCATTTTCCTTTACCGTTTATTGATCATATGCTTGAGAGACTTGCAGGTCGTTCTCATTATTACTGTTTAGACGGTTATTCAGGTTTTCACAAGATTCATGTAGCGCCTGAAGAACAGGAAAAGACGATGTTTACTTGTCTGTTTGGCACTTTCGCCTACAAACACATGCCATTTGGTTTTTGCAATGCCCCAGCGACATTTCAGAGATGTACGGTAAGTATCTTTTCTGACTATGTAGAGGAAATTATTGAAGTCTTCATGGATGATTTTACTGTGTACGGAGATTCCTTTACATCTTATTTAGAAAATTTGAAGAAAGTGTTAAAAAGATGCATTGAAAAAAATCTTGTGCTTAATTATGAAAAGTGTCACTTCATGGTTAATCAAGGCATCATATTAGGACATATAGTTTCGGCTAGGGGCATTGAAGTGGATAAATCAAAAATTGATGTGATTAGCTCGCTGCCGTATCCCGCAAATGTGCTGGAAGTACACTCCTTTCTTGGTCATGCAAGTTTTTACAAGCGGTTCATCAAAGATTTTTCGAAGATAGCTTATCCAATGAGCAACCTTCTACAGAAAGATGTGCCGTTTGAATTCAATGAAGACTGCAAAAAGACATTTGATATTTTGAAGAAAAAGCTGGTTACCGCACCTATCATCAAACTACTAGATTGGAACCTCCCTTTCGAGCTCATGTGTGATGCCAGTAACTATGCTGTAGGAGCAGTTCTTGGGCAGAGGGTAGACCGTGACCCTCATGTGATCTATTATCCATCAAAGACGTTGGATAGTGCTCAACAAAACTATTCAACTGCTGAGAAGGAGATGTTTGCATGGTCTTCGCATTAGAGAAATTCTGATCATACTTGCTTGGTACGAAGGCGATAGTGTATTCAGATCATGCTGCTCTTTGGTACCTAATGAGCAAAAAGGATGTGAAGCCAAGACTTATCCGATGGGTTCTTTTTCTATAATAATTTGACATTGAGGTTAAAGATACAAAAGGAGCAGAAAACCTGGTCGCAGATCACCTGAGTAGGTTGCAAAACACTTCTGGAGATCATCTGGTCGCGGTAACTTAAACATGGCCATGTTGAAACCCATAGTACACGAATTTGGTCAATTTTATCACCCAGAATGGATACCCAGAAGTATCACATCTACCCAGTGCCATAAATTGAAGAATGATGCCAGGTATTATATTTGGGATGATCCATATTTATGGAAAATGTGTTCTGACCAGATTGTGCGAAGGTGCGTATCCGAATCTGAAATTTCTTCAATCTTGCAATTTTGTCATGCAACTGCATGTGATGGCCATTTTGACCTTAATAGGACAGCTAAGAAAGTGCTTGAATATGGTTTTTACTGGCCTAACATTTTTCGAGATTCTTATGCACTTTGCAAATCATGTGATAGGTGCCAAATGACTGGCAATATAGGCCAAAGAAATGAAATGCCTCTGACCCCGGTTATTGTTTGTGAAACATTTGATGTGTGGGGGATTGATTTCATGGGCCCTTTTCCATCGTCATTTGGTTTTCAGTATATTTTGCTAGCTGTCGATTATGTTTAGAAATAGATAGAGGCAAAAGCCACTCGAACTAATGATTCTAAAGTTGTTGTTGATTTTGTGAAGACTAGTATCTTTGTTAGGTTCGGCACTTTGAAAGTAATTATTAGTGATCACGGGACTCATTTTTGAAATAGAGTATTTGCTGCATTGCTGAAGAAATATGGAGTTATGCACAGGACCTCCACGGCCTACCATCCTCAAACCAATAAGTTGACGGAATTGTCCAATCGAGAGGTAAAAAGTATTTCGGAAAAAAACTGCAAATTTCAGTAGGAAAGACTGGAGTTGGCGATTGGACAATGCTCTTTGGGCTTACCGCACTGCCTACAAAATGCCATTAAATATGTCTCCTTACAGACTTGTTTATGGCAAGGCCTATCATCTACCAGTGGAAGTTGAGCATCAAGCATTTTGGGTCATGAAGCAATGCAACATGAAATTTGATGCTGCAGGGCAGCAAAGGAAGTTGCAGATTCAGGAATTGGAAGAACTACGAAACCATGCTTTCGATAACACTGTTACATACAAGGCCAAAACTAAAGCTTTTCACGACAAGCAGTTTGCCGATAAGCAGTTTAAAGTCGGACAAAAGGTACTTTTATTTAATTCGACTTTGAAATTTGCAGGAAAATTGCAATCCAAGTGGATTGGGCCTTCGTGGTCACAAAGATCTATCTGTACGGTGCTGTGGATATTCAAAGTATAGAAATGAAAAAGATTTTCAAGGTGAATGGCCATCGTTTGAAGCTATTTTACGAAAGATTTCAGCCCCAATCTGTCGAAGTTAATACTTTGAATGGACCTTCATATAACTGAATGGGGTCCATGTCGGGCTAACAACGTTAAACAAACACGCTTCTTGGGAGGCAACCTAAGGTTTGATTTCATTTTATTTTTCATCTTTTCATTTTTAGTTGTTCATAGTTTTGTCAGGTTTCTTGTTTTTTGACAATTTCGTTTTATATTCTATTCCAACATTGTGCAGAATATCATTTGATCGAGAGGTTTTTATTGTCTTGTAGGACGGTATAGTTTGATCATTTGTTGGTGTTAGTTTTTAAAAAAAAAACAAAATTTCCCCTCACCCACACGACACCGTCTCTGCCACTCTCAATTTTACTAAAATCCCTAATCTTTGCCTCTCCCAATTTTACCCAAATCCCTAATTTTCAGCCCCACGCCTGCACCCATTCCTACTCCCTCACGCTCAGCTCGCACCCGTGCCAGTACCAGTTAGTGCCCCTCATGCGCCTGCACCTACCCGTGCCCGCACACCTGCATCCACACCGCCGCACCAATCTGCACCTACACGCCGTCTCCTCCACGCCGCCGCGATACGCCACCCACCACCGGCGATCAGACATCCACAATGCCAAGATTTCATGGTCCACATGTCCCTACAGCCACCAAATCTGGTGGTAGCACTACCAAACTCGCAGACTCCGTCACACTTCGACGTTCCACGCGCAAATGCCAGACACCAACAACACCCCCTCTACCTCCCATTGATGTCCATGAAAGTGAAGAGGAGGAGAATGTCATTGACACAGACGAGGTCCCTACTGCCAATGAGGAGGACGCCTGACCTAGTGCGGCAGAGAGAGCGGCAAAAAATGAAGCAGATACCTTTCCTAAAGAGCGTCGATGTCGTTCCCAGTCCAAACATGGTCTGCGTATTCAGCGAAATAACCTCACAACCCATGGCCAAGATGCAAATTTTGGCTACGAGGCTGATGAGAATATTCGATTGCTCAACCAACTTAAGTGAAGAACGATTTGCCTAGGTCGGTATGTGGATGAATCTTGCTTGACTTACTTTAATTTACAATCTCGGCTTAGGTCTTTGGTGGATAGTTTAGGATTGAGTGTGATTGTGGATTTGCAGCTGCCATTTTTTAAAGAACTAGTTTGGGACTTTTATACTTCATTTACATTTGAAATGCCTGTTGATGGTGATGTCACTACACTGGCTACCATTCGATTCAGGATTTTAGAGCGTCATTTTTCTATGTCCGGTAATGAATGGAACGTAGTTTTAGGCTTTGTATCCAATTCTCTGCTTTCTCATTATTCCTATATTAATTCTTTTTGTGATTATCCTGACTGGTATGATGAGAAAAAGATTTATTCAATACCGTCTGCCGATCCATAAAAGTATAATCCTAGCTCCTCTAAGGCTAATTCTTTGATTGATTCTGTGCATAGGATTTTCCACAATTTTCTAGCGTTCAACTTTTCAGGAAAAACCAATAATATGCATGTGATTTCTAAAGCAGAGCTCTTTCTTTTATGGTGTGCTCAGAATAACATGAGCATCAATATGGGTTATTTTTATATAACACATATTTTATATGTCTTGGCACATCGCACACATTCGCTGATTTTGGACTCTATGATAACATTGCTTGCTATCAAATTGTATATTTATTGTTATCATCTATTAACCCCGGGACCAATGGTCCTCGCCTTGGATATGAGTGCTCTTTGTAAGATGCAGGTTACTCGTGCATTAGCTGGTGGAGAGTTCGTGATCCTACCACCGGATGTAGAGACAGCTGGGTCATCTTGAGCTCCATCCATGGTACTTATGGAACAAATGGGACAGTTAGAGCGTTGACAAGGCCCTTTGGAAAGTTTTCTCAACAAGTTACAATCTCAAGTCACCAAGATTGAGCGCAACATCACCCACTGGTTTAAGTGTAGCGATTATGGCGATCCACCATATCCACTGTCACCTTAATGCGTCACTTAGAGAAGCTTTCTCTCACCCTTTACTTTTTACTGTTCTTATCTTTCATTTGCTAACATTGAGGACAATATTTAGTCTAAAGTGTAGGGAGGGGAAAGTTTCACTTGTTTAGCTTTGCTTGTTTTATTTACGTAATTGTTCGTTTGCGTTTTATGTTTATTGTTTAATTATTTTGCTAGAATTTGCTGTTTTACCATTTTTATTCTTAATGTCATGTTTATTACTGTTTTAGGTTAATTTCTGCATATATCATCATGTGAAATGTTTTGGAAATCCCCATTCTAGAAAAACTGAATTTAATTACTTTTAAACATATTTTTATAGACAATCTTGCCTTCTTTGTTCAGGAAACTTGAATTATTAGATACTTCGGCCTAATTGATCTTTTCCTGATCCTATCTTATCATGACTTGAGTTAGTGTGTGTAGTGGAATTAAACAGACTGCTTCAGTTGCTTGCACTTTAGAGAATAATAGGCATACATCCACACTAAACACACTGTGACATTTTTGAGAAATAGAATAGAGAGTGCAACCTTACACGCACTCTAGTTTTCTTTCGGAGAGTGCACACATTTGTCCCCTGCTAGAAATTGACATAAGTTCTGTTCAAAACCACATTTAGTACACCGGAATGAAACTAAGGTATTGTTTGTGCAACCCCTTTGCTATCCATTTTCTTTCAAAATCCAACCCAAAAAATTTTTATATCCCAGTTCACCTTTTAAGCCTAGACCTTTTCTTTGTTTTAACATACCCATTTTACCCTGTAACTTCTTCTTTCAAGCCCCGACATTTAAACCTAATTGAGAAGAATTACCAAGTAGCATATGTAATTATATATCTTGTATACCGATGTTTAGTCACTCTAGGATATATCTGAATTGTTCGCTTAATTGTACTTTGTTGATAAAAATGAGAGAAAATCATAGCTGCCTAAATGCATTTGTTGGTGTTAGTTTTAAAAAAAATGAAAAAAAAGAAAGCTAAAAGTAGAAAAATCAAAAAAAAGAAAGAAAAACAAAAAAAAGGGAATGCATGGGAGGTAGTTTTAGCAGCCTTGGTTCAATTTCATTATTATAGTTAAAGTTAAGTGAATGATGGATTTGCGATATGGTATACTTGAATGAGCTTCATGGTTTAATCTTTTTTTTTTGTTGACTCAAAAAATTGAAGATGTTGGCATGTATCTACTTGGTATATTTCTTTGCTCTTCTCAACTCAATTTCCTTGGTAACCCACAAGCCCCATTATAACCCATTAAAAGACCTAGCTGACTAGTGTGGGTTTTAAACCCTAGCTAGTGGTAAATATTTGAACTCATGCCAGTCCTATGGAAAGAACAAATTTGTGCTAGATTTTTTAGAGAAACACCAACACCTAAATTTCACATGAGAGAATGAGTGAAACATTGCAAGAGTGTGGATGCTATTACTTTTTACTTGGGCATTTCTGAAGCGGTAAACATTCCTAATTAATTAGGAGATCAACCTTCATGTGTTTGTTTGTTTAACTCTAGATTGCATACATTAACTTGAGAAGTGATGAGTGCAGTTGAAAGAATTGTGATAATATGTTGAAGTGTCTTGATAATTTGAGTCGATTGAATACTTGAGGGCAAGTATTGTTCAAGTGTAGGGAGTTTTGATAACTTGCATTTTGTGCATGTTAATTGCTTGTGTTATATGTTATTTGGTAGGATTTTGTGATATATTACTTGTGTTTCTATGGTAATTCATGTCTTTGTATGTTCTAGGTGATAAAATACTAAAGTGATGCAATTTAGAGTGAAATTGGCTAATCTGGAACTGAAGAGGATTTCAACATGACCATGTTGAAGGTGACGCAAAGCTGGTAGATTGCTACCTGCGAATTTTGACTTAATTATTTTGAGAGTTGGGCCTCAATGACACAGCCTTTTTTGCTAATGGAGTCAAGTTGTTTTGTAACACATAGAGCCTTATTTTGATACTTAAATGGGCACCACTTTGTTTATTGAAAAGAGAAAAATCAAGTCCATTAAGGGGCCCACTTCATTTAATGAAAGAAAGAAAACCTAGAGAAAATTACAGACCTAGACTCATGAAAAGTGAGAGGCGGTAGTAACTTTTAGGAAGAGGACAATTTTTACACAAGCAACTTTGAGGAGAGACGTGTTTTTGGGGAATTAGGGGACACTTGACTTGAAAAGAAGAACAACAGCAGCACTTTGAAGGAAGACCATCTTTAGACTCACTTTTGGGAATAGAACAACGGTAGCACATAGGGAGAGACTTGGAGAAGACGACGGCCGTAACAGGACTTTGGAGAAAAGAACGTTTTTTTTTCACAATCAGCTTTATCTTTTAATATAGCTATGTGTGGCTAATTTTTTAATCTAGACAGGGTACCTTACGTTTGATTTATGTAGTAAGTGAGACTCCTTTAATTTAATTGTTTTCGTTTATCTCTTATGTTTGTTTAATCTCCGTGCTTTAATCGATTTATTATTGTTGGGTTTGTTGATTAATTAGGCCTATTAATTGATTTACTTAGTAATAAATTGCCGAATAGATTAGTTAATCCGTGATTGCTGTCTATCGAAGTGGCGAATTAATTTCAATTAGGAAATTAATGAGATTAAACAATTTAGTCTAAATAGATTGCGACTTTTCCGATTCTGTTGACTAAGACAAAGGTCCATTAGAGCCTACTGCTACCATAGGTTATATTCTGCGGAGCTTTACTCGGGAATAGTCTAATTAGTTAGGGTAATAATCTGCGGAGCTTTACTCGGGGTTATCTAATAATTACGAATGGATTGGTTGATATGTGCTGTTCACTGTATGTTATAACGTTGTCCATAAGAATGAACGAAAATTATATTTTTGAGTCTATGATCAAATTACAATATCAAACGGGAGAGTACCTTGGCTAGGCTTTTCTTTATATTATTTTCAATCTTTATTTTTAATTTCTTTCTGCGTGATTTCGTGTTTTAAAATTAATCATCCCAAATCAATTCTTTTTATATCTCTATTTATTTTTTATTTATTTTGATTTCACACAAATAAATAATTACTACATTGGTCTCTGTGATTCGACCCTATTCACTACTTTACTCGCTTAAGTGTTTTAGAGTAGGAATTTATTTTTGCTGGTTTGACACGCCATCGTACATAATGCTTAAAAGAGCATAAAAACTTGAACATAAACAGTTATAAACTTAGGAATTGTTACAAACAAATAATATAGGAATAACTTGTTGAATTTAATATGAATTACCTTTCAATCGAAAACAACCATCGAAATTAAACCGATCCACAAACTTTTGCTTCATATGGTAAATGAATTGCTAAATGAACTATAACGTCAAAAAACGATGGGAGAAATAATAGTTCAAGCTTACATAGAATCAATACTATGTCTTTCTCCAATTTATCAAGCTCTTCAAATTTAAGTGTCTTGCAATATAAGTGCTTAAAAAACTCTCCCATTTGACCCAAAGTAACGGACACATCCTTTAGCAAATACCCACGTATTCTAATAGGAAGTAGTCGTTGCAAAAGTACATGACAATTATGACTTGTCAATCCTGACATTTTTCCCTCTTTAACATTGACACAGCGACCTATATTAGATATATACCCATCAGAAAATTTGACTGATTAGAGGAACTGATAGAATGATTGTTTCTCACTTTTTGACATATTGTAACAAGCAGGGGGAATAAAATATGAATCATTATCTCTTCTTCTCAAATGTAAATCTTTTCTAATATTCATGCCTTCCAAGTCTAGTCTAGCCTTATTAATGTCTTTGAATTTCCCATCAATTCCTATGGCAATTCCTAAAATGGCCTCACAAACGTTTTTCTCAATATATATGGCATCAAGAATGTGCCTCAATATTAATTTCTTCCAATATGGCAAGTTGAAAAATATGTTTTTTTTAGTTCAATATCATTTCTCTTACGCTTTCTATTACTTGAGTGTTTGCTAGGTGTAATGTCACCCAAATGTGACAGTTGGTAAACAATATCATCAGTCGACAACTACATCGGAGCTTCATCCAACTCAACTGTGCCATTAAACTGTTTACTTCTTCGCCATCTATGCCCATGTTACAAATAACGACGATGAACCGTATGACATATTTTACTTTGTATCCTTACTAAATATGTTTGATGATTACAGACAGGACAAGTCATATGATCTTTAGTGCTCCACCCCGACAAATTCCTATAAGCTGGGAAATCATTTATAGTCTTCAATACAATAGCATGCATTGTAAATGTGTTGCCTTTAACAACGTCAAAAGTTTGTAATCTATATTCCCATAGGTCGTTTAAGTCATCAATTAATAGTTGCAAGTAAACATCAATGTCCTTACCAGGAGCAGTAGGTCCTGAAATAAGCAAAGATAACAACATAAAAGGCTCCTTCATACACTTCCATAGAGGTAAATTATATGGGACTAGAATCACTGGCCACATGCTATATGAATAACTCATATTATCGAAAGGATTAAATCCATCTGAGGCCAATTCAAATCGAACATTACGAAAATCTTGTCCAAACCATGGGAACTTTCTATCAAGCTCTTTCCATGCCATTGAGTCTGCTATATGACGCATAATGTTATCATCAATATTCTTTATGCCACCTCATATCTATAGCTGTTTTTGTTGATATAAACAGCCTTTGTAATCATGGTTTAATAGGAAAATATCGAAGGATTTTTATCGGTATCTTTTTCCCTCTCTCATCATCCACCTGCCACCTTGATGTACCATAAATAAGACACTCCTGAAGTTCTTTACTTTCCTTCCAATAAAGAACACTGTCATACTTACAAGCATGAATAGAAATATATCCCAATCCAAGGTCCTTTAATAGTTTCTTCGCATCATAGTAAGATTTTGGTAACTTATGTCCTGTAGGTAATGCATCGTTTAGTAAGTCAATTAACATGTCAAATGACTTGTTACTCTATTTATTATAAGCTTTCAAATGCAACAACTCCACAACAAATGAGAGCTGAGAAAAATTAGAGCACCCCGAATATAATTGTTCTTAAGCAACTTTCAATAACTTCCCAAGATTATCTTCTGTCATACTACCAATTATGTTAGGCTACAGTTTCATTCATAGTCTCCATATAACTCTGGCAATCGTCTAACATCTCATTAATCCCATCATCACCATCATCATTCAGATCACAATTATCAACATCATTATTGTAACTGTCATCATAAGATTTACTGGCACTTCTACTATAACTTGCTTCGTTATGTTTACCATGATAAAGCCATGAAATATAGAATTTGTCTATGTCTCGGGTGAGCAAGTGATTATATACCACAACTAAACTTTGGGAGTCAACATTTAAGCAATCAATGTATGGACAACAAATACTACATTTCTCAACCATTTGATCCTTTACAAATTAGATGAAACTCTTAACTCCTTCTACGTATTCAGTTGACCATTTTCGATGAGACATCCAACTCTTATCCATTTAGTTATATAATACATGCATTTTTGGTTTTATATTACGTTAAAAAACTTATGTTTAATATTACATGCAGTCAACAACGCTGTATCAGATCATACGCACCAATTAAGTAAACAATATACAACCAAATGAAACGACAACCGATATATAAAACAATAAGGTTACTACTAATTCTCATACCTAAAGATATATCGTTGTATATAGTTGACTTGAGTTGTTTATGTTGTTAGAATAGAATAGGACACTCTGATACAAATTTACAAAGATAAAAAGAACAAAGGGATTAGTTTAACTCTGAATATTAAAGTTTCTAAACTCAATTTTAAATTTAAAGGTAATGTAATCTTCTAAAATTTATCTTTGTCAACCCCTATTGTCAACTTAAACGTGTAGCATCCTTGTCAAAATAATGGCAGAGCGAAGGATTAGTGGAAATGAAAATGAAAGTAGAACATATATAAAAAATGTTTTTATCTATATAGGATTTTAAGCTTATCAATGAAGCTTTCTAAGGTTTTCTTCATAGGTTTTCTTCATTTTCTTTAGCTTTTCTTAAATGCTCTGAATTTCCTTAAACAAAAATAAGCCTAGGAACTTTAGTAAAAAGAAGACAAACCATTATTCACTGCCTACTTATAGTCCTCTATTCCTATTAAAAATTTGTTAAATCAAAGTGGAGCCTTTCTTATCTATTTCTTTACAATATAAATAATTTCAATTAGTGAGTGACCATAAAACCTATAATTGTTACAGATGACCTTGTTTTTTGCAAAATTAGAAAAGCATTGATCATTAATAGGTCTCCTCCTATCAAGATTTTTCCTTATGAGCCAACTACCACTTTAGTTATTAGATTGACATGTCTAACTCATTAATTCATGCATCAATGCTAATAAAAACATTAAATACATTTATTAAGCTAGTCATGCATGCACCAATGCAAATTTCTAAATTTCCAAACACTTGTAAAAAATACACTCGAAATTAATCTATGACAAAAACTTCCAATCCAAGCTACTGCACTTAATCAATATGGACTTTGGTATCTCTCAATATGCGTAGTGTCCTATATGATTCATAGTGGAACATAAAAATTTCCAACACTTGTATACATGTTAAACTCCTCACACCATAAACATTCCTCTTGCATGTTGAGAACAAATTAAAAAACAGAAAACATAGACAGGAGAAGGAAGCACCGCAATCATATATGTAGAAAGAAAGTGATTACACTCAATTTATTATAGAGAGAGAATAAACAAAAATTGTGTACATATACAAAGATAGAAGAAGGTTGGAGATGGGAAGTAGGAGCTATTGGCCTTTCAACACCATTTGAAATCGTATAAAACAAGTTGGATCAAAACAGAACAATTAAAAACCCCCCACAGGACTTTCATCAAACACCTTCTAACCATAATATAACACCTGCAAAACTTCAACCATTGATTATGTATGTTCCCTTTCTTCACCATAATGGACACATTCAAACACCCACCCAACAATTATACATGTCAATCTATTCAAACAAACCCACAACTTATCCTACGTTTGCTACTAACAAACACAACACGAAACACAAACCCACAAAAAATTGAAAACATAATTACTAGGTTCAGTTCAAGTCGATGGAGACGCTAGATGACAACCGAAGATAAGAAGAGAAAGTTTTACGTGATTCAGGGACGAAAATAGTAGAAAATGAACGAGAGAGAGGGGGAAGAAAGTTCAAAGGTTGGCTGGGGGGTGAAGAAGTGTCAGGTTAAATTTTTGCTTGGGGGGACAACGTCGTTTGTGCTGAAACAAACAATGACATCCCACTTAATTTTTTTTACCGTTGCAAAATTTTGCGATGAAAGCCCAATTCGTCGTGCATTGCCCACATTTATCGACCTTATTTGATAAACGTCGCCAATACATTTGGAAAAATGCAGAAAATGACGTAGTTATATTATTCTGATCCTGTACATTTCGCAACGACCCTATATTTCATCGCAAAATGTTATATTTTGCTGCGAAAACTAGATAGCGTCGCAAAAAATGTAAAACATTTTGCTACCAAACTGATAAATCGTCGCTATAACTCAACCTTATCCTTTCCCGATGACCAAAAATTTCATCACCTGATGTAGAAATTTTGCTACCAATTATGTTAAACGTCGCAAAAACCCAACCATTTTCCGTACATTCTTAATTTTCTTAATTAATTAACATATATGATTTTTGCCTATTACCAATAACAATATCAAAAATTAATTTTCTCACTTATATATGCAATTGTTCTTCATTTGCATATTTTTTGGGAATGATTAATCTTTAAATATAATTTGTTAGAAATAGTTTTATAATTATATTATAATGTCTTGTAAAATTATTATTATTTAATTTTCTAAATTAAAAAAGTAAAATGGTCATTTTTCACATACGTTTTTTGAAATTATAATAATGAAAATGTATAATTTTCTTAAAATTGTAAGTCAATTTTAATTATTTGAACAGTCAACAAATTAATTTCCAAATAGTGTTCAAATGAATAATTTAATTTCTAATTCAAATTATGTTTTATTTGGAATAGGAAAATAAATTTATTAAAAATTATTTATGAACCACCAGGCTTTAGCCATGAACCATGTATTAGCCGCTACATCTGACGATTGTCGACTAAATACAATAGAACGTAGCAAATTAATTAATACTATTTCCAAACAACTACAGTAAATAATAAACGATATCGTTTACCTAAACTAGAGAAACGATGTCATTTTGTATTAGGTTTTCAAAGACAAAAATATAAAAACGTACTATATTCTCGTTCAAGTTGTCTTCTCAAATCCAAAATCCTCTCGTAGATAACTTTTTGGATTTTATGTTCTGCTCATCACCGTCGAAGAATAATTTTTCAACATTCATCGGTATTATTCTTTTGTTCTATTGTGAGTTATTGTGATTATTCTTTTGTTCTATTATAGTTATTCACTAAAACCCTTTAGGTGTTTGATGTGAGTTCTTAATACTAACATTTGATGTATTCATTGTGTTTATGGTTGTGTTTTAAAGATGATTTACTGTATATCTTTTTCATTTGTTTATGTCTGTCTTCCCACCGACGTTTAATGCTTACTCTGATCAAAGCTTTATTTCTGCATTGATAAAATTGTTTCAAGAGTATTTTACTTTTATTCATTTCCATTAATAGTAATATAGAGACATATAGATAATACTATATTTCTGTACATCAAGAACATAGTCATGTCTATTCTACTTTAAATTCTAAATTTTGCATATGATACGCAATACACAATAAATTTTTGAAATTTCATTAACGGTAATTTTCATGGCAAGCACACTGAAGATGTATAAGTGCTAAACTGGACTAGTTTCACTTGTCATTATTTTATTCTAAATCGACTTTTACAGAATATACCTCTTAACATTATTAATCAAGGAATGTTGATATGGAGATTAGTTCCAGATGGTCCTAATTCATTCCGTTGGGAGAAATATGGCAAAATTATCCTTACTGAAAAAACCAACAATGCAAAAAAAATCTCCACTTTAAGGTTTAAAAGATTATCATTATTGTTAAGAAAAATGCCCTCGGATCGGATACCGATTGAATTTAATAGCTCGAATCTTAATAACGAAAAATAAAGAAAAGGCAAAATAAATAGGACATGATACAAAAATTTATGTGGTTTGGTAAATGTGACCTATGTCTACAGCCAAAGGGTAAGCCAAATTTTACTAATATGTGGAGAATGTATATAAGTACAAAGGCTAAAACAAAAAGCTTTTAAAACCTCATTAAATATATAGAAAAGAACTGAAGAAAGAATGAGAGGATTTCTGCTGTTTTGGTGCAAGGGACTCAACAATTTAAGTCTCTTATTTATAGTGCAAAACTTGAGCTTCCGTCCAAAAGGATTTTGTCAAATTCCTTCAATCTCTCTGCAATCTTCGTTCATAAAAATCTTACAATAGCACATTTGAAGATTTTTGGCCTAACATGGCCAAAAAAACAAAGTGTGCCTTGGCCAACAATATTTGACTTGTGAGGGGCCACAGTGTTCAACAAATCTCCACCTTGACTTGGTCCTGAACAATTAGTGATCTGCTTCACCTTCTCTGGCAATGCTTCAAAAGGGCTATATCACCAACTATAAACACCAATCAAGTCCACGCATTGCTTGAACTTATAAATTGGAAAAGCCTTCGTAAACATGTCAAGAGGATTATCCTTAGTGTTGATTTTTTAATAAGGACCTTCTTCTCTGCAATAGTATCCCAAAAAAATGATACTTCACGTCAATATGCTTTGTCCTGTCATGATATATCTAGTCTTTTGTCAAATGAATAGCTCTTTGACTATCACAATAAATGGTAGTAACCCCTTGATGTAGAGATAATTCACCAAATAAACCTCTCAACCATAATGCTTCTTTGATAGCCTCAATGATTGTCATATATTCTGCTTTAGCAGTAGATAAAGCCACTATATATTGTAATAGCCACACCCACTTATCAATATCAGCACTTGAAACTGCCTCCATATATGTGGAAAGTTCACCGTCTTAACCTGTTTCTTGTGCCACTGATAAAGCATATGTAACTAAATTTGCATACCTCTGTGGTGGTCGAATCTTCCGTCTTGATCTGTCTCTGGCTATGGAATGTTCTTCTTCTATTGATTCATCTTGAACATGATCAGGATCTGGTTCATCAACTTGATCTGTCTGATATGACATTTGTGAAGGACCTAAACTACTAATCTCTAACTCCACTTGCTTCTGTGCACTACTCTCCTTTTCTAAATTACAAGGATTACAAGACTCTTTTCTAGGATACAACATAGAGGACTCATCAAATACAACATCCCTACTAATTACATATTTAGGTGACTTGGGATTAGGACACCACGAACAATCTTCTTTCCCTCCTGAAGCATAGCCGAGAAAAATACATTTCTTAGCCCTAGGCTCTAACTTTCCCTCACTTACAGCATATATGTTGGACACCCAAATATTCTTAAAGTAGAGTAATTAGCAGGAGTACCTGGCCAAACTTCCTTTGGAGTCTTGAAATCGAGAGGAGCGCTCCTACTTCTGCCCAAAAGTCAAATGTCAACCTTGCATTAGAGATCATATAATGGGCCCTTTCCAAAAGAGTCAAGTTCATGCGCTCAGCGACTCCATTTTATTGAGGAGTCATTCTGACACTGTGATGCCAAGCAATTCCTTCATTCTTACAAAATTCATTGAATTCACCTCCACAAAATTCCAAACCATTATCTATCCGTAGCCGCTTAACATGTTTTCTTGTCTGCTTTTCAATCAAAACTTTCGATTGCTTAAAGGTTAAGAAAACATTATTTTTATGTTTCAAGAAATACACCCAAATCTTCCTTGAATAATCATCAATATAAGTCAACATATACCGGGTACCACCTTTATATGGAACACGAGAGGGCCCCCGAAGATCAAAATGAATATAATCTAAAGTACCTTTAGTTTTGTGAATAGCTGGAGAATTGAAGTAGATAGATGGAGAATTGAAACTGACTTATTTCTACTTCCTAAAGATACAATGCTCACAAAAGTTCATCTTACCAGTTTTTTGACCACAAAGTAGGCCTCTCTTGCTTAATAACATTAAACCTTTCTCACCCATGTGTCCAAAACACATATGCCATAATTTAGTAATATCACCATCAGTATAGACTACCGCATCACCTGTTACTGTAGATCCCTGCAAAACATACAAACTACCAAACCTGCAAACTTTCATCAATATAAGAGCACCTTTAGAAATTTTCAAAACTCCACCTTCAGCTGAGAACTTGCACCCTTGAGAATCAAAAGTGCCCAAATAGATGAGATTTTTCTTCAAACTAGGAACATGTCTAATGTCAGAGCGTGTTCTAGTGATACCATCATACATCTTGATATGGACTGTACCTTTACCAACAACTTTACAGACGGCATTATTAACCACCAAAACAATTCGACCATCCAATGACTCATAACTGAAAAAACACTCCCTGTCGGGACTCATATAGTAAGAACAACCCGAATCTAAAATCTACTCCTTATTAGACCTGACTTTATCTTCCGTGGCTACAAAGATAATTCCCTCATTCTCTTCTACTGCTACACTTCGTCAGTGTTGCTCTTATTCGGCTCAATTTTATTTTTCTCTTTATATTTCTATTTATAGCAGTCAGCCTTTATATGCCCCTTTTTCTTGCAATAATTACAAATTTTATTTCTAAGTTTAGATTTTGACCTGCCTTTGGATCTACTTATTTCAAAATCTATATTTTCATATCTCCCCTGTACAAATAGTCCTTCTGCCTGACTTCCACTAATTTCTCCAGTGATGTCCCTATCAGTGTACTCTTTTGACTTTAATGCAGACTTAATACTATTATATGAGACTGACTCTTTCTCATAAATCATAGTATCACAAAAAAATTTAAAAGACTGAGGAAGGGAACATAACAACAATATCGCTTGATCTTTATCCTCAATTTTTACATCTGCATTCTTCAAATCCAAAATAAAAGAATCAAATTTATCTAGATGTGAAAGAATAGATGTACCTTCTTTCATCCTCAACATGTACAACTTCTGTTTCAAATAAAGTCGATTTTCCACCGTCTTCTTCATGTAAATGGCTATCAACTTGTCCCACATACCTTTAGTTGTGCTTTCAGCAGCAACCTCCTGCAAAACCTCATCAGAGAGATTTAATATGATGGCTGATCTAGCCTTTTTATCTAGATCTGTGAATTTATCTAATGCCACATCTACCGGCTTTTTCTCGACTCCATCAAGTACAATCTCACACCCATCTTGTATTAAAATGGCTGCATCTTGAGCTACCACATATCGAAGTTAATACTCCGGTCAAACTTTTCAATAAAGATCTTCGTTATCATCATGATGGCTAAATATTGATATTCCGATTATATTTCGACAGTGGGTCCCACACGTGAAACAGGACAATAGGCTTCATAAAAACACTAGATGTGGGCCCCACAGACAAAGTCGAGACGTGGGCCCTACAGGCAAAACCCAAAATTGAGGTAGTGGGCCCCACAAGATAAAATCGAGAAACTAGGCTCACCAGATAAAACTGAGGCAATGAGCCCCGTTTAGACTCACAATAAAATCTAAGTTACTTTTTGATGTGAAGGATCCACTTTAGTGGTAATCATATAGCATACGGTAAGTTAGATCAACAAGAGAAGCTCTGATACCAGTTTTTTAAGAAAAAAAAGCCCTCGGATCGGATAACAGTTGAATTTAATAGCTCAAATTTTAATAACAAAAAATAAAGAAAAGGTAAAATAAATGGGACAGGACATAAGGATTTACGTGATTCGGTCAATGTGATCTACGTTCACAGTCGAAGGGTGAGCCAAATTTTACTACTATGTGGAGAATGTATATAAGTACAAAGGTTGGAACAAAAAGCTTTTAAAACCTCATCAAATATACAGAAAAGAACTGAAGAAATAATGAGAGGATTTGTGCTGCTTTTGGTGCAAGGGACTCAACAATTTAAGTCTCTTATTTATAGTGCAAAACTTGAGATTCCATCCAAAAGGATTTTGTCAAATTCCTTCAATCTCTCCACAATCTTCGTTCATGAAAATCTTACCACAACCCACTTGAAGTTTTGTGGCCTAACATGGCCAAAAAACAAAGCCTGCCTTGGCCAAAATATTTGACTTGTGAGGGGCCAAGGCATGCAACAATTATAAAATTGAAAATTAAATAATTTGAAATATGATCGAAAGAAATTATCTTTATCCATAAAATAATTTGAAGTTTAATCAAATTTTATCCTACATCTTGCTCCTACTTGTCCTGTTGCTTATTATCTCTGATTTGCCTTTAAGGGGCACTTTATGCAACAATCAACCTCTTAGCATTTTCTTATCTGATGGAAGCTCCATAAACGGAAGAACGACTCTATTGCTATCACTGATTTTTTCTCCATCATTTCTATCACTATTGAAAAACTTATAACAATCAGAGACAAATCATAAAAGATCTTGTCTTTTTCACCTTAACAACCTATCCATAAAGTATCGAATCATTTATCACCATCTTTAAACATCAAAATTCCACCTTCTCCCTTGTTGAGTTTCAAACAAAACTTCTCATCTAAGAATAACGTCTTCTATCTTATCATTCACCGGCTCCATCCTCCTTTGAAATGACATTCACTACTTATTTTTGTGGCAAATATAAATATGCAAGTGACAACCGAGGAGACAATGTCAATAGTAGGTCTAATAATGGTGGAAAAAATACTAACCTTTTTTAGAATTCTCATAATCACTAGTAAATGAGTCTTGAAATAGGTTAATTGTCAATTCACATGGTCAATTTCAGGTATTATTAAGCCTAAAGTCGCAACTAATCCCTAACCAAAACTCTTCTAATTTTAACCGATCTCCCTTACAGTGTCAATTTTGTTAAAAATGAGGACATATTGTTGCACACTATTGATTTATGTATTTAGAGTCTCAAACTCATCAAATTGGGCCCTAGACTGACTTAAATACCCTCACCATAACTTTTTCTGTCATGAATATTTAAACTAATTGTAATAATTCACAATTTACTCTTAACAATATTGGCAAATGTTTACTTGACACTGACACAAGTATTCACATGACGCTCATCCTTAATTTGTGTAATCCACAACTTTATATAAAGGTCCCAAATAAGTGATTATTAGCAATGATAATTACATACTTTCCTATTTCATATACTATAATTTAATATTTTCTATATATATTTATCCGTTTTTACTTTATTGATATTTTGATTGCTCGACCTTTCACCATAAACCTTTTATTAGTAGAAAATTTTAATACAATAACTCTTATTTATTGAATTTAACCTTTTTGATTATAATATGAAAGAACTCAAAATCAAGATAGCGCATCTTGTGGGTTCATCTATAATAATCTCTATCTTATAAAGATTTCTCTAAATTTCATAAATTTTATTACTCTCACAATCACCTTTGGTTTGCTTGTTCTATGACATCAACGTCTTAGTCATCCAAAGTTGGGTTATGCTCTCTAATTTATTTAATTTTTTACTTGCTAAGTCAAATTCATAAATCCTTGTATTTAATTTCTTTAAGAAAAAAGTAATCAACCTTCATTTTCATTAACTCAAAATTTTTATTTATTGGTATTTATTATTTTTATTTTTATTAATAATTTTAGTCATGTATATTCCCCTTAACTCAAAGATTTTAGGCTCTTTATCATTTTCAAAATTAAAGATATAAATAAAAATCTTTTCTCCAATGCTACAGAGATTTTTCAATGCAATAGAACTTGTAAACTCATCAAATGTACTTTTACTTAATACCTAGCTACTCTTGGCATCGCTTATCGTATTTTTTAATCTTATGCTTTTTAACAAAATGGTTTTGATGATATAAAATCCATCATATCATTAACATTGGTTTTAATCTTCTTTTTTTTGGGTACAGGGGAGCAATCAAAGTTTGCTAGGTTCTAACAGGGACAGCCCTAGGCCGAGCAACACCCAAGAGATCGTCCTGAAGGAAATGATAGAGTTGTCCCGGGTTTCAAGATGAGTAACAGCAAAACTGCCTCCATAAGCGTAAGTAGCCAAATAGTCAGTGCACATATTTGCTTCACAATAAGTATGCACAACACATCACTGCTAAGTACGGCTAAGTAGTTCCTTGCAAGCACGAATAATTTGATAGAGTTTATCGTAGGACAAAGGTCTCCATTCACCTTGTTAATGACTAAAAGAGATTCTGATTTAAGAAACACATTTTGGAAGCCTCGATCCCAAGCCAAAAGTAATCCATAATAAATTTCGAATAATTTAGCTCTTGTAATATTCCCCCAACTGAGTCTCCTTGCAAACCTGCCTATCTAGTGTCCTTCAGCATTCCTTGCAAGGCCTCCAATCACTTTTTCTACAGGATGTTTAAGTGTTGAGGCATCTATATTAATTTTGATGCAACTAGTAGGTGGCAGACTCCAAGCAATCAGCATATCCTGCTTCAGCATCAAGGCCTTTTGCATCGTGCTATATCTGCGAAAATTCTGCACACAAGCACAAATGATATTAGTAGCATGGGGGCAGACAAAGTTTAGCTAAAAAACAACACAATTACACTAGCGCCATATATACCAACAGGTATAACAGAAAATGTCAGCCTACGGAATATTATTAGGAGCAAGGAAAGAAGTGTTACAACAATTAACGTGAATCCAATCAACAAGAGATAAAGAATTGAAAACATCTAACAGATGACCTTGAAGCCAATAGGACCTGATGATCTGCGACTCTTAACAATCACGAAGTAAATGTAAAATTGATTTATAAGGATCGTCACATCGTGGACAATTAGCTATACTAGTGATATGACATCAGACATAAGTTTCACGTGTCAACAAACAATTATAAACTACCAGCCACAAGAAAAATTTAATGTAAGGAGGCAAAGTCTGCTTCCAAACTAAATTCTAGTTGAAATTTCCTTGTGATATACCAAGTAGAAGGTTATAAGTTAAACTTACTGAGAACACATTAGAGGGAGAAGTAGAACAAATAGTTCTTTGCTTTTTTTGTGTGAATAGGCATGAAAAGAGAGAGAGAAGATTTTGGGTTTCCACAAGAAAGGAGTTCATAATATCTCAAAAATCTGCATCGTTGTCTAAATAATCAGAGATTTTTGCATCGTGCAAAAGAGGCAGGGAATTTGGATCAATTAGCGAGACCAACTCAGATTTATCGAGCCATTTATCAACCAAAAGAATGTTTGATCATCACACCCAACCAACCTAGAACAGTCGTGTTTGACAATAGTCCTGCTAGCATAAATGCTCCTCCAAGTATGAAAAGCAACATATTTTATTGTCGATTGCAAAAAGGTGGAGCCTGGAAAATATTTAGCTTTTAAAATATGAGCCCATAAACCACTAGCGTTGGTCTTAAGTTTCCAACCAAGTTTAGCCAACAAAGCTAAGTTCATATCTGCAGTTTTTCGAAAACCCAAGCCACCTTCCTTACATGGACAACATACTATATCCCACTTAAGTAGCGACACTTTCTGCTTGTTATCCGTTAAGCCCCAAAGAAATTTCCTATTTAGAGAGTCAATTTCCGTGGAAACAGTGATGGGAAGTAGCGTGGTCTGCATCGTGTACATAGCCATGGTACTAGTGATAGATTGCACAAGAGTGACTCAACTAGCAATCGAGAGTTGATCAGCCTTCCAAGCAGTCAATTTCTTCTGGATCTTCGTTAGAATATGGTCATAGGTTCTTTGAGAAACACGTTGCGTATGAAGGGGAACACCAAGATACAAACCAAGATCAACACATGGAGCAATATCTGTATACCTTTGAATGCCGTCTACTATTGTCTTTGTAGTGTTTGATGAAACATAAAATCTAGATTTAGCAACATTAACCTTTTCACCTGAAAAGGAACAAAAGGTATCTAAACAGGCGAGCATGGTTTTACTTTGTTTAATTGAAGCTTCACCCATCAAGATTAAATTGTCTGCAAATATCACATTGGAAATAACAGGCCCACCCCTTGACAATTTGATGGGCTTCCAGGTACCCACTGCTACTTCTTGTTCAATCAAGCAAGAAAGCTTATTCAGACATAGAACAAAAAGATAAGGACACAAGAGGTCACCTTGACGGAGACCCCTAGACGGTTTAAAGTAGGTAGTAACTTCCCCGTTCCAAAGAAAATTCGTCTTTGTAGAAGTTATGCAGAAGATGATAAGAGGCAAAATGGTAAAAGAAAACCCCGCATCTTAAAGAACCCATCTCAGAAATCCCCAATCAATACGATCATAAGCCTTTTCCAAATCAATCTTCATCATCAAGCTACCACGTTTTCTTTTCTTTTGAGAGAAAGAGTGAATAGTCTCTTGAACAAGAATAATATTATCAGAAGTACCTTTGCCTTGAATAAAACTACTTTAAGTAAGCACTATAAACTGTTGGAGCCAAGGCCGGAGGCGATTCACAATGATCTTGGACATGAGCTTTACCTAGACATTATAGAGAGAAATTGGATGAAACTGAGCAAACTTTTCCAGATGCTCAACTTTAGGGATAAGGCAAACCAAAACACGACTTAGAGTATTATCAAAACTCCCCCTGGTAAACGCATCTTGGACAAAAGAAACCAAAGAATTTCCCACAATGGGCAAATTAGCCTAATAGAAGCCCGCCTAAAAACCATCCGGGCCAGGAGATTTAAAAAGAGCCATCTATTTCAAAGCTACAAGGACTTCAGTAGCTTGTGGAATACGAACAATATCTAAAAGGAAACTCTCCTCGATTGGCTGTGAACACTGTGGACAAGCCTGTTGAAAATCTAACTTCAAAGGCTCGGCCAAATAAACTTGATAAAAATGAAGAAGAACAGTCTTTTGGACTTGTATGTCATCCCAAATCTAATTACCAACCTCATCCTTAATCATATGAATCTGATTCCTGTTTCTTTGAACTAAAGTAGTGGTATGAAAGACGCACGTGTTACGATCACCAAGCTGAACCCAATTCTCTCGTGATTTTTTAAATCACAATAATTCCTCTTGATTAAGGACTTCATTATACTCAAACACATAACTTTTTTTCCAAAGAAAAAAGAAACGAATTGGGAGTACATTCCAATACCCTCTGAGTGCCACCTAGTCGAGTCAACAGTACACGTTTCTGTTTAAAAATATTCCCAAAACTTCCTGAATTCCAACACTGGAGACAAAGCTACACGTTGTGAAGATTAGAGTGAAGCCCAATATCATTATTCCAGCTATCATGAAGGACCTGAGAAAAGAAGAATGGATTTGCCATGCAGCTTCAAAACGAAAGGGCCTGGCATAACGGTTAGCAGTAACCCTTTTCTCAAAGGAGACTAAAACTGGGCAATGATCACTATGAGCATGAGGTAAGTTATGCACAAAAGCCTCAAGAAAAGAATGCCTCCATTATACACTACATAAGGCCAAGTCGAGTTTCTTTCGAATAAGCTCGGAGACATATTTCCTATTGGACCAAGTAAAACAACAACCTTAGGCATCAAGATCAATAAGTTTTCGAGTAGCAACAACCTTACGAAATTCCTCAATATGCCATAAAGGTTCCGGATTACCACCTTGTTTTTCTCACGTTATAAAATTTGATTAAAATTGCCAATAAGAAGCCAAGGTAGGCCATCAAAATCTGAAATCTCTTGCAAGTAATCCCAAAAGAATTGTCAAGTAATCACCGCAGGACTCGCATATGCTGCCGTAAGTCCCCATGTAACTTTTTCAGGTGACGTAATAATAATAGTCAAAAACTGACCACCCATTTCAAACACTTGAACGTTGCTAATAAAATTTTTCCAAAGCATCCAAATACTACAAAAAAAATGCACTGCATCCACTTTTTTTTTCCTCATCCTATCTTATCTTAACAATTTATATATAAAAACTACAGGCCTTCCATATTTTTTATCGAGACGAATCATACTTTGTATGCTACACAGATACTCTTTCATCAAAAGCATCTTGAAATTGAGGAAATGCCCCCATTTTTATGTTTTGAATTTGACTTTGATAGTCTAAAAAAAAATGGTTTAGATTCGTCCTTCGTTCTATAGCCCTTACTCCAATTAATGTTACGGAACTGTGCTGCTAATGGTCTTACTGAGACAGGTTTTTTTATTCAGCATGCAAAAACAACTAAAACTGTTATTACCTTAACCAGTATTATTGTACGTTATGTAATGTAGGACATAAGAACACAATTATATCTACACGAAGTATACTGATTGAAACTATGTTTAAAGTCCAGGACCCATAATGCAAAAAACATCTATCAATGTGAACAAGAAGCCACTAGGGAATTGAATAGTAAAACAAACATTTTCAATCAGCAATGCTTTTTCGTTTCAACAGCATTAATTGGTTGTAACTGGGGGCCTTCTCATCTTTAAATGTCATGTAAATCGTGTTCGTTGATTCCTATTTGAAGTTGTGTATAGTATATACATTGTGATATGATATGCAAAGTATCAAAAGACTATTTGATGTGTTTGCTCTGCCTTATTCCTCGTGGAATACTGAATTCAAATTAACAACAGAAGCTATGATGGTAATTATAAATTAGAATAACCGTGACTGATGGTGTTATTTTTCTTCTTTTCAAATTTAAAACCAAGAAATTTCTTTGACGTTTAAACTTTTATTATTTGTCCCAATTGAATTGCAATACTGGAAATAAATTACACATTAAAACTGATGAATGACTTAAAACTGTCACCAAATCGACGGAATAACATACCCGTCTTCAGCAGTCGAAGGGCCATTGTAGTTGCTTTAGAGTGTGTTTGTTTCAGCTTTTGACAGGTGGAAAAGTACTTTTTTTACCGCAAAAGTTACTTTAAGGAAAAAATGAATGTTTGGTTGTAAACTTCAAAAATACTTTTATAGTACGAATAGCTTTTTGAAAAGCTAAAATACAGCTTTTTCAAAAGCTCAAATTTGGAGCTTTTCAAAAAAGTACTTTTTGAAGTAGATTTTTTATATTAATTAATGAACCTATTTTTAGTCCCTTTTATTCTTATGCTTTCCACATAATTTTTTATATTGCTAAACAGTCTACTGTATGAAGCTCTTTTTAAAAAGCTATTTTTTAAATTAACAGCCAACCAGTCAACTGACTTTTTAAAAAAGCTCTTCTCATAAAAGCTCTATTGACAAAAGCTCTACTGATATAAATTCAACCAAACAGGTACTTAGTCAGCTAGTAGATGTTCAGTGATAGATGACAATTTTTCTAGTCCATCAAAGGAAAATTACGGACTTAATTAAACTTTAAACCAACCTTTGACTGTTGAAGAAACTAAATTGCATTTAACTAATTTAAAACTACTTCAGTGATTTTGCTTTTCTTTTTGCTCCAAACGTAAGTATGAGAAACGTGGATCATGAAAGGCACAAATATCAGCGAGGCACTTCTGGTTTTCCTCTCAAGACACTCTTGGGATCCTATTCTGTGGTCTCACTTTCCAAAGAGAAAAGCTTTTGGCGTAACTACAGCGAGAATCTGCAAACTCTCCACGTCTAAGCAATTAGCCAATGGCAACAGTCCCTGGACATGGATTTTCTTTTCTTTTCTTGTACATTTCCTTTTTGTTTTCGTGTCATTGCAAACTCTCTCTTATATGTTGTCCAACTAAAAAGTTGAGTTGGAAAACACCAGACTATAAAGATTGATCAACAATGTATAGTAAAATGTCAATCCGATAACAAGATTGGTAACTTAATTAGTATCATATTAATGTACTTTTTATGTTACAATACTGAGCTTCTATTAGGTCATACTTTCTTGTCTAACAAACACTATATATAATGCACGGATCTGAAGTTGAGATATGACACAGCTAAGTCACGAATCTTCCTTCCTTTTTTTATTCCCTCAATGTTGGCGATGAGTTCTCACAAGTTCTCAGGCAATTATGTGGTTTTGAGACCTGAGGAAGTGACCTACGTCAATCTCTTTCGCATGTTTTTGAACCATGACATAGAGAAAAGGGCATGTGTAGAGTCCCTCGAAGGGAAATACGATAGCCTACATCAGGGATGGATCATTTTCAGTTCTCTTCTAGTGCAAAAATTTCTTCAATCTATAGCCAAGCCAATGTTTCTGTATGGATCATGGTTGAATACGTGGTTGAATCTTGTATCCTGTAATCGTAATATTTTAGTGCTCTTGTTAAATGCTATTCGAGGTTAGTGCTCACTAGTCAGTCATAAGCTATACTACTTCCATTCTTGCCAGAATGTCTTGATGTTTATATACACGAAACTTACGAACTTGATGATCTTTGTATAGGTAAGGTGACATTGCCTGTCAAAGAATCTGTAAATTTTCGGTCTTTCATGGGACATATAGACAGCCGTGTAGACTTGGACAAGAACATTAAACCTGGAGATTGCAGATACTACAGTGCACTCAGTGTTATGGCTGCCAAGATTGCATACGAGAATAAGGCCTTTGTCGAAAATGTTGTCACAAATCACTGGAAGGTTAAATCAGTAGAAAGTAGAAAAATTACAAAATTTAATAGGTTTTAATGCTGGAACTCCAATTCGAGCTGATTTACTGAGATGTTCCTCCTCGCATTTACGTTAATATCAAGAAGTTATGAACTGATATATAGTCTCTAATATGATGCAGATGGAATTACTTGTATATGACAACTTTTGGAATGGTGCGAAACACACTCTGTTTCACGCATCCCATACGTGAACATGTAGTAACATCTGACTCTATTATAAGCTACTCCTTGATATTCTTATCCTCGTCACTGTAACTTTTTCTTGTTAGATTTTCAAAGAAAGCGCTCGACGCAAGCCTTCATGTTTCACGACAAAACTGGAGACCAAGACTTGATTGTAGTGGCCTTTAGAGGCACTGAAGCCTTTGATGCAGACGATTGGTGTACCGATATGGATATCTCCTGGTACAAGTTTCCTCAAATGGGAAAAGTTCATGGAGGGTTTATGAAAGCGTTGGGACTAATAATTAATGAAGGTTGGCCACCCGAGATTGAGCAAGAAACCGACAGGCCGATAGCTTACTACTCTATCAGGGAAGAGCTGAGAAAACGCTTGAAAGAAAACAGGAGGACCAAGTTCATTTTAACAGGCCATAGCATGGGTGGTGGACTCGCAATTCTCTTCCCAGCCGTTCTAGCCTTGCATGGTGAGGCAGAGTTATTACAAAGATTAGAGGGTGTCTACACATTTGGACAGCCGAGGGTTGGGGATACGGAATTCAAGAGATTCATGAAAAACTTGTTGCAAACCTGTGGTATTAAGTACCTGAGGTTTGTTTATTCCAATGATGTTGTTGCTAGGCTACTGACAGACGACGATTCTACATTTCTGTTCAAGCACTTCGGGACTTGTCTCTACTTTAACAGCTGCTATAAAGGAAAGGTATGATAGCTAGGAGAGGTATTGAACTATTGAGCTCATGAACTTTGGGACTGACTGTCATTTTTGATGCAGATAGTACCAGAGGAACCATGCAAGAATTACCTCACAACATTTTCTGCAATTCCCATGTTTTTTACTGCGATTTGGGAGCTGATAAGAAGCTTCATTATACCCTATATAAAAGGGCCAGAGTATAGAGAAGGTTGGGTGCTCAAGCTTGTTAGATGGTATGGACTCCTCTTCCCTGGTTTGTCGGCTCACAACCCTCAAGACTACACTAATATAACACGGTTAGGACAAGTATCGTTGTACCTCCGAGCTCAAGATCCGTATTTCAGTAGCGTCTCCGATTTGGATGTGAGAAAAAGTTGACCATTGACTAAAGTTGACAAGGAAACATACGATAATATGCTGTTCTAGAGTTGTCCAACACTTCGATTTAACACAAGATGATTGATCACCTACCATTGCAAAATCTTGCGGCAAAGGTGGCTCCTATATCATTTTAAGTGTACAATCACAATGTATTACACGAAAATTCGGTGATTTGTTTAATCGTTTATGATCTTTTTGCTGATTGATCAAAATATAATTACTTTTGAGTCCACCCTTCCCACATTGCTTTACTGATGAATACATCATACACTCACTTTACTCAAATGAAAAACTAAAATCTATAATTATGAAATAGAAATGACAATTTTCACGTGTGTATGTATATATTGTACAGTCACAAATAATAGTTAATAGATAATAAGGATAATACGAACTTTATTATGTTTTAATAATAATTGTACTTTCTAAAGTTGTTTTGTTTCAAGCGTGGAAATCATAGAAAAAATAAATAAATAAATAAAAATGTAAAAGAATTGAAAGTCCAAAATAAATATTCCACAAGAAGTTGGAGTAAATGAATAGGAAATAAGAGTTAGAATGGGGTAGCAGAAACCTGGGCTGATTTCATCTGGCTAAGGATAGTCCTCTGGTCGGGCTGTGGGCTGTTAAGAGCAAGCCCATCATGGTATTAACTCACTAGCTGGTCACTTCTAAAACAGGGCACCAACTTCGGTAGTGGCTGGTGGAGGTCGAAGCAAGACAGAGAAGGCGCGTGCGAGCGAAGGAACGAGAGGTTTAGAGGAGGTGAGGAGAGGTCAGAGAGGGATTTGAGAGGGAGGGAGAGAGGTGAGTCCTGAAATTTAAGGTTTTCTTTTGAAACGTTCGATTCCATCGAAAAAGGTCAGCGAGCGCGTAAATTCATGGTTAAAATCACATGTTTCCAAAAAGATTTAATCTTTCTTCTTTTCTCTTGTAAAGATCCAAATTTTGGTGAAAGATCCAAATTTTGGTTCGTGTAAATTGAGGAATTAAGGTACGGTGAATTAGATTTTGGTATTAGATGAAGATGATGATGACGATGACGATGACGTTTGTTTGTGAGAAAGAGGTGTGCTTGTCATGTGCAGGGAGCGACGAGGAAGAGGAAGAGGAGTGTGAGAGTTTTAGAGAGAGAGAGAGAGAAGAGGTTGTTAGCCATCAGAGAGGTTCGAGAGCGATTTACTCTCCTTCACCTGGTTTTTTGAGGGTTTGGGTTACTCCATCTCCGTTACTCTGATTGCCCTTTTGTCTACTGCGCAAATTGCTCTTAATTCCTCATGGAGCGAAAGCTTGTGGTTAGTTTTTCGTCGTTGCACTTTGCAAATAATTGATGAAGTTTGATTTTTCTATGTGGGTTTGATTGATTGATATGGTCTTGTGTGATTGTGTATTGTAGGTTCTTGGCATTCCTTGGGAAGTGGATACAGAAGGTTTAAGAGAATATATGAGCAAATTTGGGGAATTAGAGGATTGTATTGTCATGAAGGTTGGCCATTTTCATTTTATACATTTAAGAACTCCAGCTTTTGCATTAATTGGTTTGATAAATATTCATGCTTGGACGACTGTGCTTTACTGTAACGATTTGTTGGACAGCATAGCAGCTTATATATATATGTTGGATATCTACATGGCACCTTATATTTGTGGACGCCAGGCTTGTATTTTTAAGTTGTGCTTGAATTTACATTGCAGCTTTTGTATGCCTGTTGTTGAATTTTTGTTTTTTATGTTTTATACATGTGGACGTCTTGCTTACATCTGAACTTGCTTTTATAACGTTTGATTTCTGGTTTTAATATTCTTCTTCACTCATCTTTCGGTGGGCTGGGCTTTACAGCTTGAAATTTAGACGCTGCACTTTAGGAAGTATCTCGTCCTAATTATTGCATGAGGAGATTTGGTTTAGTGGATGAAATGCTTCGCTTGGAAAGTGTTTATTGCACAGTAGCATATGGAAACCATTGACGGTGAATGCTAAAAAAATTAATAACTTGTGAAAAGCCTTATATTTACCATGGACAAAGTGATATTGAAACCATTATAAGCATGTTTACTAACATTTTTCATCTACCAAACCTTTAACAAGAGGGACTTTCTTTCTGGAGCTAAGTAATGCTTTGGTTCTAGTTTCTTAGCAGTTTGATTGCTTGAAATTAAATTATTTGTTGTTCTGGTGTTGGGATCAACAATTTGTCTTGGGGAGTGCTGCCGTTCCTACCTAATGCATTTGTTAGTGCTTACTGCAATTAGCAGCATTCTAGGCAAGATAGAAGTAGATATTGAGAAGTTTAAGGTCTTAAGGTTGATATATCCTACTTGGATTTAAAGCTCATTTGTGATGGATTTATGATAATCTAAAATATTTAGATTGTTGCAGGCAACAGATGTACAGCTTGGTTGTTGCACGTCATAATTGTGGATTATTGATATTAATACATCAAATTTTTTTGTGGGGATAAATTCATTGTTTTTCATTGCATTTTCAGGAGCGGTCATCTGGTCGATCTCGTGGTTTTGGATATGTGACATTTGTGTCAGAGGAAGATGCCAAGGTTATTATCAGCTTTTTGTGAAATGGAGCTTGTTTCCTAAGTTGACATGCTTGTGACATTTTTGTTTTCACAGAATGCACTATCCAGCGAACACTTTCTTGGAAAAAGAATGTTGGAAGTAAAAGTAGCTACTCCAAAGGTTTGATTTCAAAATTGTGAACTAATTTTACAACTTGTATCTTTTTCTTTCTAGAATTTATGGATATTTCATATGCCGATACAATGTAGCAGCACTTGTATACCAGTTACTTGTTTCATTTGGCAGGAAGAAATGAGAGCCCCTGCAAAAAAAGTGACCAGGATATTTGTTGCCAGGATAGCACCAGCTGTGACTGAAGCAACTTTTCGTAGGTAAAGGATCATGAAATGGCCAGGGAGATCTTCCGATTGTTTTAACTTTTTCTTGTTTTTATCATTTTATATTATTTATTAAGTCAAATGTGGAATACGCATAATTGTTCATACGCTTCTTGTTTGCAGTCATTTTGAGAAATATGGCGAGATAATAGATCTATATATGCCAAAGGTCATCTCTATATCTATTTCTTTATTTCTCTATTTCATTTCACACTACTTGCTTACACCAGTAAACAGTTGTGGTTTTTCTCCCCTGTTATTTTAACAGATCATTTGTTAACTGATGCTGTGCACAGGATCATAACTCAAAAACACATCGTGGGATAGGATTTATTACATTTGCAAATGCAGGTCAGACCACTAATATCATTGTTGTGCATGCTTTGATTTCATTCCTACATGCATCCTTTGCTTTGTTTTCCATGTTGTGTACAGTCCTTTGGCTTTTGATGGTTGCTAATCCGCCCTCCCTTATCCCCCCTAAACAGAATAGAAAGAACGGTTGCTTTGCCAACTTTTTCTTTGGAAATTGCATTTGTTATCAAATATTGTCATCTTTATGTTGCAATTCATAGGAATAATCCCTTTTCCATGCCGCAGATTCTGTGGACAATTTGATGGCTGAATCACATGAATTAGAAGGTTCTACTGTAGTTGTTGATCGGGCAACACCAAAGGCATGTTCTAACATATCTACCTAGTTTTATATCCGCGATTGAATGCTCATCCTGTTAAATTATAACTTAAATTGCATTTGTTAGTTCCAGGATATGTATATTGCAATAACCCTTGATAAGTTCTACATTCAGAGGTGAAGTTAATGTTAACTCTGTGCTGTCAGGAAGATGATTTCAGGCCCGTAGGAAGAATGTCTCATGGTGGTTATGGTGCATACAATGCATATATTTCTGCAGCAACTAGATATGCAGCACTAGGAGCTCCTACCTTATATGACCATCCAGGCTCATTTTACGGAAGTTGGTGCAATTACAAATTATGTTCTTGATTGTTCATTCTATTAATGATTTCTATATTTATTTCTCTTCTCACTGGGTAGGAGGAGAACCTGCTAGAGGGATGGGCAAAAAGATCTTTGTCGGCAGGCTTCCACAGGAAGCAACTGCAGAAGACTTGCGCCAGTATTTTGGTAGATTTGGCCATATATTAGATGTTTATGTTCCAAAGGTATGTTCCAGTTGCTTTACTGTAACGTTGAGTCATAATTCTGAGTCAGCCTGATGAACATTGAAAATATTCCACAAGAGTAGGACCCAAAGAGGAGTGGTCATAGAGGTTTTGGGTTTGTAACATTTGCTGAAGAAGGCGTAGCTGATCGTGTGTCTCGAAGATCCCATGAGATATGTGGGCATCAGGTAGTCCATGAAACTTCTGTTTACCTAGCCTTGCCATAACACAAAATCATACAAAAATCTGTCAAGGGTTTTCTTTATTCAGTGGATGATTTTTATGATCTAAACTTTCGATCCAGGTTGCTATAGATTCAGCCACACCTCTTGATGATGCTGGCCCTAGTGGAGCGTTTATGATGAATGGCCCTGAACCTTTTGGGGGCTATGGTGGTCCTATGCGCAACTTTGGTAGGATGTATGGAAGCCTGACTTTTGATGATGTAAGTATAGCAACGAATAAAGACAAAATTGAAAAATAGCTCAAGCTTCCTTCCAGCTCTCACTTATTTTCATTCTTATAGAAAAGATAAATGTTATAGTAGTAGATAACAGAATGTGTCTCGCATAGCATATTGTTAAATAACTCGTTATTTGCCATGCAGTGGGGTTATGGCATTGGGAGTGCTAGACCTTCGAGAGCAGATTGGAGGTATAGACCATATTAGCCATGCGCACATGGCCTCCAACAATGATCAACTGGCCCTACGATTGTAACTGGTTTACAAGGAGATGAGGGCAAGTGCTAGGTTTAGGACAGGAATTACCTCTGAATAATTTGAACTGTTTAATGTTAACAAACTATCTTCTCTGCTGAACTTCTGGTGTACTGTAGTAACATTGTGGTCCTGCTCAATATGAGAAGGAATCCAAAGATTACATGTGGGTTTGTGCTGGAGCCTTACCCATTTCGGGTAGTGTATTTGTTCTTCGTGCTATAACGAGGAATGGGACATTTGGAGTCCTGCACTTTGTCATTTACCAACTTTGCTATTTTGATACGCGTCATTTGCAACTACAGACACAAGACTTTAAGAAACAATTCGGAAAAAAGAAAAAGAAAAAGAGGTGTAACAGGAAGCAAAAAGACAACGTAGCTAGTGGTGACATTAAATGCGCTAGGTGTCTCCTTGCTCTATAAATTTTGGTCGGGCTGGAATCTCGTTGTCCATAATGATCGCTGTAGTAAGTGTTGCGTTGAAGGCCTTATGCCTGTAACCAGCAAGCAGTTCAGGCTTCCCAGGGACAAACATTTCAATAGTGCTTTTGAAGTTGTGGTCTTGCATCTTATTGATTGGTTTTCTAAATTAAACAATTCAGGTTGATTCTACCTGGATTAATACAGCTCAAAGAATTTGCACGTATGGCAAATTTCTGAATACTTTAAACGTATGGCAAATTTCTGAATACTTTTAAGTGTAAACATGGTTCTATACAAAACTTGAACTTGCTCTACGAGATAGAGCCGCCAGGTTGGGAGAACGGAGCGGCAGGATATGGCCTGAGCATCATAAAGCATCGCTAAGAAAACAGCTGCTTAACGAACGGAACTGAGCAAGCTTGTGGAGAAATGGAAACTTGTGGGACGTCTTCGGAATTTGGTGATCTTTAGGGATCAATATCGAGCTTCTCATCTTCTCAGCTCTCATCTCAGCACTCCTCAATTTGCTCAATATCTTATCCATGGATGATGATCTCTTCTTTTCAAGTTTCATCTAAGCATTAGAAAATAAGTTCCAAATATATGAGAAGGGAGTCCATAAACATGAGAGTCTAGTTGGAACCAAAATAACATAAAAGGAGCTTGCAAACGCTATTCAACAACTAAATGCTAAAGTGCTACATAAATATAACCAACCTCGAGTTTTCTCACTGCTGCTTCTGCTTTCGCCTTCTGTAAGTTTTCCCATGCAGTAATCTTGGCTTCCTCTCTTTGTAGTCTGCAGTCGAAATGACCACAAAAGGTCAAAGTTTCATAGAGTATGTTCGGATTGTGAGGGTAAGCTTCAGTGGACATAAAAAACTTTACATATGGTAGGATTGCATGTCTTTGGTCAAAACATTCTTGGACATTTTACTTCTTTAAAGCGATTACCATACGTCTCAGAGTTGACAAGAATCTTTTTGCAGTACAATAGATACTAGGCTTTCTCTACCTCTTAAGTCACAAGACTGACTTATGGGCATTTTCATTATCTATCAAAAAACTGAAAATAGACTTCCATTGATGAAGAATGAGGCTACGACTTGTGGTTGCATGGGTTAAATTCAATTCCTTCCCCAAGGTCATATGGCTGCTTGTGTTTGGAGTTTAGTTCATAACCTTTCCTGTATTACGGAATAGATCAGGAAAAGACTTCCTATCCTTAAAAGATGGTTCATAAATTTGTGCTCTTCAATCCATTTGTTTGATGAACTACAAACTGAAAGTCCTGGGAAGGCTGTCCAAAATAAAAGCAGAGATTAACACATACTTGGAAATGTCTGATGCCGCATCTGAAATATCCCAAGATGACTTCCTAGCTTGTCTGTAATTTTCCTTGTAGTCCTTTAAACCTGCTGATCCTTTATTGCTTATGCAAGAAGGTCTTTTTGACCATCTATTAATCATGGTGGATCTTTTGTCGACACGCACTTCCCTCACTTCCATTTTAGATGTATTGTCCTTCTGAGACTCCAGTTCTGGAGGGTTAGTAGGTGGAGATGAGCACCCTGTTGTAGATGAGTGATTGGTGCCTTCAGGACTCATCTGAGTTGCCATGTCCCTTCTTGAAATGTCACGCGTTATCAGACTTTGTTCATTAGTCATGTCGTCAAGTTTCTCATCTGTAAATTCGATTCAACAAGTGAGCAGCTAACATCAGAATAAAATTATGTTAAAGCTGGAATCTTGAAATGCGTACACAACTCAGAAACAAGGAATGGACAAAAAGGCATCTTAACGAGCTAGTTGGTTCTTCTCAAGACTATCCTGGGGAAACTCCGAGATATAGACTAACTTTCACATTCCTTAGCTCCAAAAGAGAGGGATAAGAGAAGAATTGAGAATATTTCGTTGATTATATACATACGCTCATGCTTTGTAGTTTCTTCTCAACTGTAAATGCTCATGAAATATATTTCCAAGGCTTAACACGTCAAGTGATTTAACTCCACCAAATTGGTTATTAGTTCACTATCAATCTCTAATCTCTACAGAAGCCATACCTTGAGAGCTAGGCAACGAACATTCGCTCACCACGTCTGACCAAGGCAGACTAGCTACAATAGCATGTCCATCATTTCCAGCTCCATAACGGATAGCAACTCCGTTGGGCATCAAAACTCCAGTCGAAAACGGACTTTTCATGAAATTCTTCAAAGAAGCTCCTTCAAAAATCTGCAAAGAAGGAGAGCAATTGGAATATTGTCCAACCCCAGGAGGCAGAATAGGCCCACTTTTCGACTGGGGACGTCTTTGAAGCCGAGATTGAGAGGCAGCAGCATCGTACCCAAAAACAGGACTGCAGATCCACCTTTCAGCGTCATCCCACTTGGAAGGCAATGCCCTGCCACTATAGAAAGGCCTCAGTACACTGATATGCCTCCTGTCGCCGCGTGATTGACGTGGCAACCTCTCTGAGCACCACCCTTTATCCTGATAGCTTGATACACCTGGACTGGGAAATGTACCTAAACTCTCAGAAGAAATTAGATTCTGCTTCATCCCTGCAACAAATAACACTAATCTTGAAGTGGGACTCTTTGCCAACTTGATTATGAGCTGCAAGAGTATACAAACTTGTGATTTAGTGGGCAAATAACAGGAAGACTCCTGTTTCCGAGTCCATGGTTACCGTCCAATGTGTGTAACCGGATAGATTTCTTTGGTTCTAAGATAGAGATATGTCCTGGGGACTATTTGAGAATGGACAAAAGTTGTGTAGGGAGAGGCAATGATACTTTCCAAGAACTGACAACTAATGAGTGTGGGACGATGCTTTCTGGAATAAGGGATCGACGATGTATACGAATTGCATTGATAGTGATCTGATGGGTCAATCTTTGTTGAACGGACAGATAGTACAAGGTGTTCGACCACCTTTTGATTGGTGAGATCTCTAGGAAGAAAGACAAAGTAACAGGTAATTCTTGTTCCTTAATTTTACTTGAATGCTTGTGTTACAGACAAGAAGATAACAGTTATCTGCCCATTAGCTAGTGATCAAGGTGTTGCTAATTTCTCTTGTGCACATGAAACTTTTTTTTAAATCTAAATTGTTGTTGTTTTTTGTTGAATTAGGCGTGGCCTGCATTCAACATTCGCCTTTTTTTTTTGGCTCAAGAGTACAATTATTGCAGAGTCTTTGCCTCCTAGCAGGAAATTGACCTTTTTTAAGTCACTGTGCACACCAGCCGTCCTTTACTCCTGCATGTCCATAACTATAAAGGAGGTGACATCTGCATCAGAAATTGAATCTACTTAAATTCTGGATATGAAGTCTTATATAAAAAATAGGATAGAAGATATGTACTTTCTTTTAAATAATTATCGGCATACAGTTTTCTTGTTAAATCTTTCTACGGATCCATCATAATTTTTTTGACATTAAATTACACAAATTTTTAGGAGTAAAAAAAATCAATTTTGATAATTTTATGATCTATAAATCTATTATTTATTATGCAAGAATGAACTTTTAGTTAAAAAAATAACAATATTAAGCATGGAACTATTCATTATATAGATAGTATTATGGAACTATTTATTATATAGATAGTACAAGATTTTTATGTCATTTATAGATTATAAAAAAACTTATATCAATCGTTTTAATGGATGCTGAAATTTTAAACTATATAATTAAAATTTTTGTAAGTTAAAAATATTATTCGTTAATTATAAAAAAAATTGACCTTACATAAATTTCTAGCTCGTAGTTGTCCGTCCCAATAATAATTCATTCACTTGAACATATTGGAATCAACTAATTTCAAGGGATAGATACAGTTCTAATTATTATTGGCAACAAAGAATGATGGTGGATACAATTCTAATTATTTATGTAGAATAAAGAGTAAAGAAGGAATGCTGAAAGACTTTTTGTGTTTTTGTTTATGCTCAATGTTATGTACATCCATCTATTTATACACTTTAGGTGAGTCCAACTAAAGAAAAAAATCAACTAAATAATTACATAGTATTATTGTACATGATTTTGGGAGAAAATTAGGGTTAAATGTATGTTGATATTTGACTGTCAAAGATTATGTTAATAGCTCCCCTCCAATTCAAGGTGGTACTGAAGACGATAACTTGAGTTTGGAGTGAAGATCCTGAAAACGTCGAGGTGGATGTGATTTCATAAAAAGATCAGCAATTTGTGATTGGGGTGAGACTGAGGCAAGTTTTACAGTTCTTTGAAGCACATAATGACGCACAAGATGACAATCAATTTTGATGTGTTTAGTTTGTTCATGCAAGACATCATTATAAGCAATTTGTATAATACTATGATTATCTCTAAAGAGAGGAACTGCTAAAGAAAAGGAGATAAATATGTCTTAAAGTAACCATCGTAACCATAAAAGTTCATAGGTAGTGTTAGCTAGAACTCAATATTCTGCTTCAGTGCTTAAGTGAAAGCAATTGCTTGTTTCTTGCTGCTACAAGAAATAAGAGATGTGCCAAGAAAGAAACAATAGCTACTAGTAGATCAGAGATCGACTGGGTCTTCAACTCAGTATGTATTAGAGTATGCAAGTAAGTTCAATGAAGATGAATGACTGAAGTAAAGCCTATAAAATAGGCTTCCTTAATTGTGTTAAAGTATATGGAGAACAATTGAAAAGTAAGTGGTTCGAGGTGCAAACATGAACTGATTGACAATGGGAACAACATGAGCAATATCTGGATAAGTGACAATAAAGTATATAAGACTACTAACTAACTATTGATAAAGTGTACCGTCACTCAGAGGAGTTTCATAAATGGCAGAGATATGAACATTAGAATCAAGTGGAGTGCTTGCAATCTTAGTGTCAGTAAGGCTAGCGTGAGAGATAAGATCAATAGCATACTTAGCTTAAGAAAAGTAGTAGCCTAAATCATCAGAAGATATTTCAAGCCCTAAAAAAAACTTGGAGAACCTACATCTTTCATTTCAAATTATTGATGAAGACAAGATTTGAGAGTAGCGATCCTTTGAGTGTCATTGCTGGTTATCATCATGTCATCAGCATATAGAAGGAGAAGAGTGCACCCTTGATCTATTTTTCTGATAAACAAAGCATAAGAGATTGAGGTAAAGACAATACAGTTGATGGTAGAGCTAAATTTAGCAAATCATGTATGAAGAGCTTGCTTAAGACCTACGAGGCTTTATGAAGACAATAAAGTTTATTAGGTGGTGAGCATACAGAGGTAGAGGTTGCATGTATACTTCTTCATAAAGATCACTATTGAGAAAGGCATTCTTGACACTCATCTGAAACAATTCCTAATGCTTGTTGGCTACTAATGCAATAAGACTGCGGATTGAAGTTAGGCAAGCAATTAGAGTAAAGGTCTCCTTATAGTCAATTCCATATTTGAGAGTAATCCCTTTTGTAACTAATCATTTTTTGTATCTTTCAACTGATCCATCAGCTTGAGTTTTGATTTTGTAGACCCATTTATAGCCAATAATAAACTTATCTAGAGGTAGGTCAATTAAGTTTTAGGTGAAGCTGTTGTAGAGAGCCTATAATTATTTCACCATTGCCTACTGCCATAAAGGATTAAAGTTGTTCTCACAATAGGAGTAAGGTTCATATATAGAGACAATAGTAGAATAAACATGGAAGCCTTTAAGCGAATAGATAGTTGACTTACTCGAGAGGATTAATAAGGGGGTTGTTAAGACTCGATAGATTCGGGTGAATGAATAAAAGAGGAAGAGCTATTTGGTGAAAGTGGAGGATCTACAGCTGAAGAAGATATAATTGAATCAGGCGTCAGTTGTGTAAAACTGTTAAAGTTGTAAGAAGAACTTGTGAAGAAATATTAGGAAACAAAGATATGGGAGGGTTTAAAAAAATTGTGTGAGGGTTTGCTAACTCAAAATTTTTATATTGTGGAAAACATTTTATATTCCCAAAAAGTGACGTGTCGAGAGATTCGAAGTCTTTAAGATAGTGGATCATAACATCTATCTCCTCTGTGCTCTATGTCATACCCTATAAAACAATATAAACGTGCTTTTGGTTCTATTTTGGTGTGCTCATGAGGTTATAATAGAACAAAACACACATATCTAAAAACTTTAAGAGACTAATAGTTAGGAGCACGATTGAATAAGTGCTCAAGGGAGAGATATTACCTATGATATGAGAAAGAATGTGATTGATAGTATAGACTGCAGTAAAGGTTACTTCTCCTTTAAGAGTGTTAGGACAAAATGATGATATAAAATGGGCAAATAGTTTCAAGAATATGTCTATGTTTGTGGACTTGAATATTTTTTTGAGATGTGTTTGGACAGGATCTTTGAATGATGGTTCCTTGTTGATTAAGGAAGTTGATGAATTTTTTATCTTTATATTCCATGAAATTATCAATGAAAAATACTTTAATCTTGCAAAAGAATTGAGTTTGAATCATATTAGTAAAACGAGAATAAATGGAGAATAGTTCAGATTTATGTCGTATTAAATAAATCAATGTATAGCGAGAAAAATCATCAACAAACATCACACAATATATTATGCCACTTATAGTTTCACGAGATGCAAGACCTAAATATTAAATGAATTAAATCAAAATGTGCTAAAGAGATATAATCATTAAGAGGAAAAGGTAAAGTATGGCTTTTAAATAGTTGACAAGGGACACAATCAAAAAGTTTAGTCTTAATATGACTTAGAGTATCGCTAGAGATTAGACACCCTAATCTAGAAGTAGAAAGATGACCTAATAGAGAGTGCCATATATAAGAAGTGAAAACACTAATAACAAGCTTTGAAGGAAAATTTAGTTCAGTAAGTTCAAACAGTCACCCAACCTTACACCCTCTCTAAGGATGTTGCTAGTCTGTGAATCCTGAACAATGCAACCATAACTCAAAAAGGATAAGTTAACACTATGTTCACATAAATATCCAACAAAAATAAGATTTAATGAGAGTTTGGGAACAAAAAAGGATTTAATTAAATATAATTTGGATATATGAATAGTACTTGTAAATGCATAGTAGAATTATAGACAATTTGAACAATATATGGAATAGGTGACATTGTTAAAGGTTCAAGAATGGAAGAATCTGAGATCGTATGATTGTAATAGACATAATCGAGATATTAGGAATTTGAGATACTTAATGTGACAAATAGGGTATAGGAGGAGACTATACCAGAATATGATTAAAGTTGTTAAAGAAGGGCATAAAGGTCTTTTAAAGAAAATTTAGGAGAGATGCTTTTTATTGGCCCCTTAATGGTGACAATAGCAGTGGAAGCAAGCTGAAGAGATTGGGAAAATTATCTTGTCTAAAGTTCTGTTTGAGTCATTTTCTATATTTGAAGATGTGATGCTCAGACTTTTTGCAGTAGCTGCAAGATCTTTTATAGAACTTCTTACTTAAGTTGTGATAGGTTTGACAAAAGATATGAGTTGTAGGAACAACATTAGTAGATAGGACATATTTTCTATACAAAGCATATTGAGCCGACTTTTCTCTTAGATGAGCTCCTTTATTATAGTGTTAAGATTGGGTAGATTTCCTCTATAAAGAAAAGAGCTGTCAATCAAATTCATTCTTGATAGTCATCAATAAAATCCATATATATTAACGATCTTGAAGATTTGTATAGATCACAATAACATTGGGAGTAGGCCAAACAGGATCGCTAAGTGCTAATTGATCCCAAAATTCTTATTATTTAGACACAAAACTATCTATTGTTTGTCCAGATTATTGTTGCATACGATGAAGTTTCCTTTATTGTCTTCATTCACTATGGATGCCTTTACACTTTCCCAATACATTCTCAATCCTGTTAATATCATCTTTGATAGTTCTAATTATGATTGTTGGGTGAGGAAATGTGTAGTTTTCTTCATCGTATGCAATAATGAAGACAATAAAATAGGAGAAAACTTACTTATAAAGATGGAATTTGATTATTTTAACCTTATAATTGGGTTCTGAACATCGAAAAACCTTTGGAAATGGTTTGGTTTGTAGAGAAACCAAATTAAAATATACAACTGAGCGATCAACTTATCAATCAACTCCTTTTAAACTGAACTGAGCTAAGAAACATAACTTATGCTAACATATGGACAAATCAGGTAGCGATACTTAAGAAGATGACATTTTAAATATTTGCTAAGATAGCAATGAGTTAGATAATGATATGGCAGCTGATGTGTAAGCTAACGTGGCACAAGATAATATGATTTTGATTAGGATGTTTGAAATGTGGCATGTTCTTCCTCCAAACATCTATAACTAGGGTTTTGAGTTTTGAGACTTTAGGTGGCGCATGAGGATGCATACGATGACCAGGCCATTTTTTTGTGATTTTAGAATCTACTCAAACAGAGGATCAATTTGGTATGTGGAGAATTGTATTTGCTGTATATTAAGAACCCTAAGTGTACGAAAGAATGTTGCATAGAAAGGGTTGAAGAAAAACTCCAAAATTTTGACTCCTTTTAAAAAGGAGATTTTGATGCCATGTGAATGTAAAGAGCAAATAAGGAACAACGAAATACTTTTTGTGTTTTTGCATATGCTCGATGTTATGTACATCCATCTATTTATACACTTTAAAGTGACTTTAACTAAAGAAATAAAATTAACTAAATAATTGCATAGTATTAATATACACGAATCTAGGAGAAAATTAAGGCTAAATATAGTGATGTTTGACTTTCAAAGGTTATGTTAATAATTTAGGTTCTAGTCCATAAGTATTAGGAACATAAAAAGACATTATGATTATGTTATGATATCATAAATGTTTTTAGGAGTTAACAAATAATTTTGATAAATTTTTATTACATATAAAGCTATTATTTATTATGTAAGAATGACCTTTTTGTTATAAAAAAGTTCACAACATTATGAAACTATTCATTGCATAGATAATATAAGATTTTTGCATCATTTATAGATTATAAAAGAACCTATATCAGTTGTTTATAACGGTTGTTGAAATTTTAAACTATATAATTAAAATTTTTGTAAGTTAAAAATATTATTAGTTAATTGTAAAAAAATTGACCTTACACATATTCTTAGCTTGTCTATATCTGTCCCAAGAATAATTGATTCAGTTGAACATATTGGAATCAACTAATTTCAAGGGATAGATATAGTTCTAATTATTATTGGCTAAGAATCATGATGAATACAATTCTAATTCTTTACATAGATAGATGACTCTAATTAAAGAAACAAAATCAACTAAATAATTACATAATATTAATATATATAATTCTAGAAGAAAATTAAAGTTAAGTATATATTGATGTTTGGCTTTTGAAGGTTATGTTAATAATTTAGGTTATAGTGTATGGGTGTGTAGGAACTTAAAGAGACATTATGATTACGTTATGAGAGTTTAGATTTTCTGCCTAATATTACTGTGTCTTATTCTGTCTAATTCAAATACGTCATCGTTTTTGTGTAAATTTTTAGTGTTCACTCATAAGTGTCACGATGTGATACTTAATTTTTATTTTTTACCTTTTTCATTTCAATTTTAACTATATTATTATTACTTTAATAAAAATTTAATTTAATTTTAATTATGTTGCTATTAATTTTATAAAATTGTTTAATTAATTTATAAATTAAAATTTAAGTTTAATTTTAATTATGAAACTATTAACTATATAAAAATTAAAATTTTTAAGATAAATTTAATTTTTAAAAATTGATGAATTTATTAAAATTATTTAATTAATTTATAAACTACAGAAAATTTATTAAATTAAATTTAAAAAATTGATTAATTTTTTTATTATTATTATATTAGGCCGTATGCATGTGAATGTAATGTTAAACATCTTGTATAATAAAGTTTTTTTCTATGGAGAATTCATGTAAAATCCAAATAAATTATACAATATATTTAGAATAATTTATTTTGATTTTAACAACTCTAAAATTGTTTAATTGATTTATAAATTATAGAATTTTATAAATAAACACTAAACAACTAATTTTACTAAATATCTTTAATAAACAACTGGTTTATCAAACATCTTTAATAAACAGCTGATGTTATCTGCTAGTCAAATCAGCTGATATAATTAGCTATTAGTTGTTGTTGAGATTTCTATAGGCAATGCACATGTTACGACTTTTGTCGTACTTTGGAACCAATACCATAATGCTTTGATAGCCTGATGTAGCCTACGTCAATAAGATTTTTGAGCTGCCTTCTTTGTTTCGATAGTTCGGAGTCATTCTATATGACAAAAATGCTAGCAGGCTACCAGCTCTAGTTTGATTCGGTGGTTTACCGCATGTCTAGGTGGAAGTGCCTTTGGCAACTGCTCCGACGTGATATCTGTAAACTTGTTGAATACTTGCTTAACAAATTCGTTGGGCAGTGGATTGCCTGCTTCTCAAGTGAGACTAGAATCTGCTTTTGACCTAGATCCTTACCTGCCTGCCGTCCTTTAACAAACTATCCCCAGCTCTTACGCTAGTCCTATTACTCACTCTATCCCTAGACATGCGGTATTTATACAAGATTTTTAATATACAAGATGTTTAATATTGCACTAATATCCATGCATGTTAATATAATAATGATAATAATAATATCATTAATCAAAATTTTAATTTAATTTAATATTTTTCTATAATTTATAAATTAATTAAACAATTTTAATAAAATAATCAATTTTTAAATTTTCAATTTTTTATCTTACAAATTTTATTTTAAAAATTAAAATTAAAATAATAAAAAACAAAATTTGTCACAAACACAAAATTTATTTTTTATCATTTTAATTTTAATTTTATTTGAAAACTAAAAATAAAAAACAAAAATTTGTTGCCGGCATAACACATAAATTAAACTTTAATTTAATTTTTAAAAAGTAATAATAGTATAATTAAAATTAAAATGATAAAAAGTTAAAAAAAGTTACGGGCATTACATTCATTACACAAAATTTTTTATCATTTTAATTTTAATTTTAATAAATTTTAATTTTTAAACTTTATCTTATAAATTTTATTTAAAATATTATTATTATTATTTAATTATTTTAATTTTTATACAATTAATAGTTTCATAATTAAATTTAAAATTGAATTTTAATTTATAAATAAATTAAAAATTTTATAAAATTAATAGTAACATAATTATAATTATAATTAAATTTTATCTTATAAATTTTATTTAAAAATTAAAATTAAAATACTTAAAAAACAAAAAATAATTAAGGAAATTCTTTATTCTTTATTAATTATTTAATTTTAATTTTTAAACAATTAATAGTTTCATAATTATAATTAAAATTTAATTTATAAATAAAGTAAACAATTTTTAATAAAATTAATAGTAACATAATTAAAATTATAATTTAATTTAATTTTTTATTAAAGTAATAGTATTGTAGTTAAAATTAAAATGAAAAAAGTAAAAAGTAAGAAAGTCATGGGCGTGACCTAACTTTGCGTTTGGTTGATGTCCTCGTGAGTGGGGACAGAAGACAGGGACAGAAAAATCTGTCTCCGACGTGTTTGCTTGCTGTCTCCACTAATTTCTGTTCCGACTCCGGATGATAGAGACATCAAATTTTTGTTCCTTCTAAAACCAGAGGATAAAAAAACAGAGATGGAGACAAAAACAACACAACCAAGCAAAATTACAAGAAAACCCACGATAACCCACGACTTAATTCTGTTTCGGTAACAAATGTCCCTGTCTTCAAACCCAACAACACATGCCTTCTCCGACCAGTGATCTCCTTTTGTAGCCCTTCTTTGCTGTGCTCTGTCTTGGTTGTAAGGTAAGTCAAATTTGCTGTTCACCTCCTCCCCTTGTTTGCGTTTGTTAGCGCTGTGGTTTGTCTGATTTCGTGAATCCAATTTGTTGTAAAGACCTGCATTAAATTCTTTCTACCAATAATACAAGTTAACTTGAACCATATGTGGGAGGGTTCAAAAAATTGGTACTTGTATTTGGCAATTCTTTTTCACTTATGAGGTACTTAACTATACAATTGAATAAATCTTTTGTCAAAATTTTGGATCTAAAAAATGTTGAATTTGTAACAGATCATTCCCGATACAAGCAAAAATATAAAAGTAGGTAGTCAATCATTTGGACAAGATTCTGCAGTTGTAGAGGTTGTGAATCTAGTCTATAACTAAATGAAGTGATGTTGAGGCAAAACTTGTTAATTTACTGAATTGCATATTGTTGTTTTCATTCATGAATGGAATCAAAGAAGGCTTGTGAATGGGAAATTTAAAAATAAAAGTGTAGTCATTCAGCTCTTAATAATTGGTAATTGCTGAAGTAGCATGGCTGGATGAGGATATTCATAAATTGACCAGGTAATGCTTTAACTGGCAAAGTCGGAAGTAAACAAAATGAAAGGCTTTAACTTTGTGGTTACTGGGACACTTATTGTTAAAGCAATCTTAGTATTTATACAGATGGTTATATGTTACCTGTATTTTATATTCATTTTGTTAACCAAATATGATAATCTTTGCCTTACTAGTATTATGAACCTAGTATAGTAATCTGAGCTTTAATGAGGTGGGATTGACATAAGAAGCAGATTAATATGACGTTTGATTGTTTGGAAAGTTTGTTTGATTAG
>JANZXR010000170.1:28542808-28609360 GCA_027575705.1 Erythroxylum echinodendron | reverse complement strand
CACAATATCAATAATAATAATGTCATTTGTTCATAGGAAATTACTACTTAGTAGATGCTGGCTATACCAATTGTCCTGGCTTTCTTGCACCTTTTAGAGACACAAGATACTATATTCAAGAGTGGGTAAGAGATGGAAGGGCACCTAGGAACCCAGAAGAGCTCTATAACAAGAGACACTCATCTGTTAGAAATGTTATTGAACGTGCATTTGATTTATTGAAAAAAAGATAGAAAATCCTTAGAAATCCATCTTTTTATCCAGCAGCCACTCATGTGCGTATCATTCTTACATGCTGCCTTCTGCACTCATGTGCGTATCATTCTTGCATACTGCCTTCTGCACAACTTTATTAGATTGCATATGACTTATGATCCAGCAGAGCTTACTCCTCTTGAACCTGAGGATATGCCAATGAGGGAAGATGCACCTATCTCTGCGTGTGTTGATCGTGTTGAGACAAGTAATGAATGGATTCAATGGAGAGAGGATTTAGCTAATAATATATTTGATGAGTGGCGAAGCAACCATTAAATTGTGAACTTTTATTTACTTAATGTGGTAGTGTTGACTTTCATTGTAACTGAATTTGATAAGGCACAATTAAATTTTGGTTTATTTGTATGATTTGAACTTAATTGAATGTTTTTTATAATTCAATATTGTGTGCTTCATTTCAAATTAAGTTTCAATGTTTGTTGGTTAAGAAATTATGGAAATGGTTTACAATGGTTTGGGTTATGACATTGTATGGTTTAGGAATAATGTCAAGAGTTTGGACTGAAGAAGAAACAGATGCGTTTGTGACCTTCACAGAGGACAGAGTTGTTGATGGTCACAGAGCTGATAATGGGCAATTTAAGCCTGGCACTTGTCAACTTCTTGCCAGAAAGATAGTAAAGAAGTTTCCTAATTGTAGCATTGACAGGAGGCATGTCAAAAATAAGCACAAGCGGTTAAAGGACAAATATCAGAGAGCTTTTGACATGTTGAACTGCAGTGGGTTTGGTTGGAATGAGAGCAAGCAATGTGTTGAGGTTGACAGCAAGCAAGTGTTGGAAGAATGGACCAGGGTAATTGTTTAGTTTGATTGGTTGGTTGGTTGTTTATAGATACATATTAATAATAATTTGTTTGTCACACTAAAGTTTTCTGTTTTTTGATTCAGAGGCACCCTAACGAGTACTACACTCCTGGAAAGCCTTTACCGCTTTATTCTAGACTTGAGTTTGTGTTTGGGAGAGACAGAGCGACTGGTGCAGGAGCAGAAGATGCTGCAGATGTTGTTGCTAAGCTTCAAACAGAGGACACTGATTGTGATGCGACAGGGGCTCAATCAGCTGGAGCTGCCCCTTCAGATCCAGTACAACCATCGGCTAGTCCCATCCTAACTGCTTCAGCCCCTCCTACTGGTTCTGTCGCCTCTTCAAGCAACATAGAAGGGAGCCAACAGAACAAAGGGAAGAGGAAGAGCAGGGATATTGAAGTGTTCAAAAGCCTTGCTGCCTTATTTGCTGAGGCCGTTGTAAACAGTAAACACAATGCAAAGCTCATTGCTGATGCCATTACAGGAGCGCAAATTCCCAAGCTAGGTGAAGAGCTTGGGAATTTAGGTTTCTCCACTACAGAAGTTGTTAGGATTGCAAGGATCTTCGCAAGGAATGCGCATACTGGGAATCTGTTTTGGGGGTTAACAACTGACCAAAAAAAGACTTATGTCAGGAGCCTCTTAGATGATGAAATCTAATTGTATTTCTTTATCTTCGATGACTTCATAATAGCTTAACATGTAAAAAAGTTATGCATTGTCTTCAAACTGTCTATGTGATGTTAACTGATGATATGATGAATTGTTGACTTTGTTTGTTCACTTGCGAATCACTGATAAATGGATGGTTTATTAACTATTTAATGTTTCTAATTTATGTTCGTGTATGCATGATGAGTATATGATTCATTTCCAGGTATTTCACTATGGGCAGATACAACTTCTATGTTGTATTTGTTGAACGTAAAGTTGGTGTTTTTACAAATTGGGATGATGTTAAATTGGCAACTGAAGGCTTTCCTAATGCTCGTTTCAAGGGGTATCGGATGTTTGTTGAAGCAGAAAGTGCCTATATCATGGATGTCAATAGGCGTACTGCAAGTCGAAATGAAGAAATTATTCCAACTGCTAATGAACTGTCATCAAGACCGATTCAAGTTTCACTTCCAGTAAATGAACAACAACATGAAGTAGCAACTTTGCAGAAAAAAATGGCATGCACTCAAGGATTTCTACTCATTGCCATTGGAGTCATTTTGGGTATTATTGTTAAGGACATTCTTAATAAAATATAACTGTTCGATCTATTAGACTTTCAAACTTGTCGGATTTTTTAAAACCTATTATGTAATGAATTCTATCAATGTTTCGATGTTTTATTTAATTATTATGTACTCTAATATCTAACTTGTAGGAATTTTGTTACCTATTGCATAATTAATTCAATGAATGCTATAAATAACAAAATGAATAATCAGAAAAATAACTTATATAATATAAAGAGATAAATAATTAATTCAAAAATATAAACAATAGGAATATAAAATATTAAACTATAATAAATTTTAGTGCAATAAACCTTTTTTAATATTTGAAATAATTATTAATTCAATGAATGCTTAGATAATATTTTAAATTATTATGTATTAGAACTTCTAACTTGTATGGTTTGTTCAAACCTTTTAGGTTTCTCATTTTATATTATTATTACTTAATTAATGACATTATATTTAATTAAAATATTGTAATTCATTGATTATTTGATAATTGTATCAATATGTTTCATTGTAATTTAAAAATGCTCAGATGCTTTATTAAATTATTATGTACTAGAATTTCTAATTTGTAGGATTTTTTTATTCAATAACTCATTTCATTAAATATTTAAATTCTTCATTTTATTTCATCGTAATTAAAAATAAAAATACAATTAAAAAATATTGATACAATTGTAAAAAATATTTATGTAATTCATTTTATTGTTAACTTATACGAATTTTTTGTCATTCAATAACTCATTTCATTAAATTTTTAGGTTTCTCATTTTTATTCCTTATTTATAGGTACAATTGAAAAAATAATAATACAAATCATTCGTTTTAAAATAATCAATCAATTACATATTTCCAATCATATTATAATGCAGGGGTACTTTGATCATTGATACTGTTTTCTACGTTCTGTCAACTGCAACTAAACACATTTATGTCCTTGAGATACACAGCTTTATCTGTTTTGTCCATTACGACCAAACATCTTACTGTCTCCAATTTTTGTTCTGTTCTGTCTCCAATTTTTTGTTTCGTTTCGTCTCAGTATATAGATTATAGTAACTATACACAGCGTTATGCACGGACGTGAGTTACGAGTGAATGAAAATCGTTTAAAATTTATACAGAATGACGACGTATTTAAATTAAACAGGGCAAAACAGAATAATATTAGACAAAATATCTTAACTCTGTGTTATGTTCCCATAACTCCAACCTCACATGATCACAAGAACATGCTTTGTTTCTTTTCTCCCCACGTGCATGTGACCAATGTTATGTCCATTCCCCCTTCCCTAGTACCGTCACTCCTCTAGCCTTGTTCTTTTGTTATCATAACAGTCATTGATAAGTATCAACCACTTAAATGAAGAATTTAAGAAATTTCTGAAGTAGATTCATTGGACTAGCTTTGAATCTAAAAAAATATTTAGGTAAAACAAGAAGTTTGGCTCATAATGCAAATTTCAAAGATAATAATATATTTATACTTGCTTAATTTTAAGAAAATTAATTTATAAATATAACTTATTTTATTGGAGATTAGATATTTTTAACTTCCTTTGGTTTTAATATTTGAATACATGTTAAAAAATGCAATTATCGATATTGAAAATGACTTTATTCAAAATTAAACTTAGTCCCAAAATAGAACTTATGTTCCGATATTCAGATTATTGCACGCTTAAGTTCAAATTTTTTAGATCATAACTTTAACAAGACTGCAGTCAAGTTGGGCCATGCAAATGTTGAGTGTGCAATAACAGCATGTTCATCTATTTATGGTCGATGAGTACACTACTCGACGTTAGCAAGAGCTCGAAAGCTTGCTGCCAACATCAGTGAAAATGTAATAACAAAGAGAAACATAAGATTATTATTGAAGTCATTTTAGAACTAAGGTTTATCTCCTAGATTGAACAGAAGACATTGGCCCAACAGGCCTTATTTATAATTCCAATGTTGCAGTTTCTTCTGGATAATAGGTCTTGGCTTCTTGGGTTCAGGTTAGGAAATAAAAATCTGAGGATTTCAAGAATTTTTTGTGATTAGTGTTTGCCAGGCTTATCGGGTGGTTGTCCGTCTCAAGAAATGTGTGGACACTTATGTACCAAGTTGCCTGAAGCGGGTCCTCAGGTATGGGTTGACATGAAAGGCCCAATTGAGAGACACTGCTGCAAATATCTTTGATCATTACACACAGGCGATGCTGACGGCTGAGACTTTGGAATGTAAAAGATTCTTATTTTTCGCACAAGAAAGGGAGGGGAAAGAAATGGAAGGAAAGTAGTCAGGAAAAGCACGTAATTAAGGAATATTCTTGGCATAGGTTTCCACTAATGGCAACCGAATAATTTCTTCGTTCCGTTGTAACAATGAAACATATTTAAATTTGATTTTTTTTAACCCAAGTGATTACGAATTATATAATTTTCTATTTTTCAAACTCGATTCATTTTGGAAATGATTTACTAATCTACTATATTTATATATTACTGCCTATATTAAAAATATAATAATACTAATAATAAAATTAATTATTCTATCTCTTAATGATAAAAAATACTAATAATAAATTATTGAACTAAGAGATGTTTTAATAGATATTTTGATGATACAAATCATAAGTATTGCTAATGAGTTTATTACTTTGATAAGAAATAATACAAGAACAAGATGTATCCATCAACTTAAGAAGATATTTCATAAAATTGATAAAGAGAAGTCAAATTTTACAATAGTCAAGGTGAAAATCAAGTCAAAAACAAAAGAGAATCAAGGAATATCAAAGACGTTCTATATTTTGTAATATTGATTGTATTCTTATTTAATGACTTTGATAATCTTAAAGGCTTACCATACATAAGCATTTCATATCACTTTATTATATAAGCCTTTTTATTCATCAAGAGGTATTGAAATTTTTGGTTTTAAAAGAAAAACCTCTTTATCTTTCAAATACTCTTTAAGGGATATTTTGAAAAATATTTTAATTATAATTTTATTAAACAAATCAAGTTTAAACAAAGTTATTAAAATCATATTTTATGGGAATTGGGTAAACCAATATAAGTTAATAGTCGATCAATATAAGTTAAATATGTAACAAGTGAGTTTGTTGGCACACTAGTCGACCAATAATATGGTTGACCAATGCCCTTCCAAAGGATATATTGATTCACCAATATGGTTGATTGGTTGTCCAATATGTAGCAACTAGTAAATTTTGTTCACTGAATGCACATTAGTCGACCAATACGACATAATGGTTGACCCGTGTATGTTAAACTTATAACATGGTTATTTTTTGACACATTAGTTGACTTATGTAGGTATGTGATCAACTAATATCCCTATAATAGACACATTGGTTGACTAATATGCTTAAATGTTGACCAATATCTCAATGACTAGTGAATTTGCTCAATGCACACTAATTGACTAATATGCTATAATAATCCATTAGTACTCTACAACTAGCTATTATAACAACTAACTTTTAGCTCCAACAGCTATTAAGGTCTCAAAATCCTAGAAATACACATTTTCATTGTTTATTGAAAAAAAAGTATTTAGGTGTCTTTTACATAAATTTCTATGTATTTGTCAAGCATTTGAGCGTTATTATCTTATATTTATATGAGTGGTCCTCTTTATAGTTATCAAAGTGATAGAGTGAGGTATTTTGAATTGTAAACTTTGTTCGAAGTATTATATTAATGTACTTAGTGGTATTCCAAGTGGAATTGAGTTTTCTCTTCACCGTGAATGAAGATGTTAAAAGGGTTCCTTTATTTTAAGAACAAGATTGTACGAAAGGAAAAAATTCTAATAAGAGTCTTAGAAGTAGACGTAATTATGGTTTGTCTGCGAAATACTACAAATAAATTTATGTTTTCTCTTCCCTATCCTCTTTAAATTATTATTAAATTGATTAATTAATTTACGTCAAAAATTTTTTTCTCCTTATAGATACACACACACACACACACACACACATGTTTGATGACATTAGGTACTGATAAGTGGTATAATATTAGGTTTGTTAGGTTAACATTTTAAGCAAAGTTCATAATGCCATACATAGACATATCATCATCAAATCAAGAGGGACAAAATATTAATAGAACATCTTTCTTTGATGACAATTATTACCTCTATTAAAAAAAATAAGATAAGATTTTTCTTAATGACTAAAAGTGTAAAGCTATGGGAATAATTTCAATAGGTCTCTATGTGTAAATGACTTATGAAATTTGACACACTTTAGAAGTTATACATGAGATAACAAATCAAGTAAATGAGAACAAAGTTAGCATGTTAACACATAAATATGAATTGTTTTAAATGAAGCATGGTGAAAGCATATCTATATATACTTGCCTTATTAATATTATCAGTGCTCTTAAAGGCTTTAGGAAAAAACTTATACTAATATTGGAATGGTAAAAGTTTAGGTCACTTCTGAATGCATGAGAAGCTAAAGTGATAGTTACATAAGAAGCTAAGGATTTAACAGCATTACTATTGGAAGAGCTGATTAGATCTCTCCTTACATATGACATGACACTTTAAAGGGACGCAAGAAATAATACTTGTGAAGAAAAAGGACTTAGCTTTCAAAGTATTAAGGGATGAATAAAGTGAAGAAGAAGAGATATCTATAAGTGAAAGTGATTATGAATATCTCACTAAGAAATTAAAAATGTTTTTAAAAAAGAACTTCTCAAAAGAAAAGGCTTTAGGAAAGTAAGATTGAATTAAAACATAAATCTTCCATTATAACCTACTTGATATAGAAAATTCAAACATATGATGTTACAATATTTTCTAATGAAAGATGATAACAAGTATAAAAGAAATAATAAGAAGGATAAAAAGGATAAAACAAGGAAAAAAAGCGTTTAAAGCCCTAACTTGGGATGACATAAGTGGATCTAAAATTGAGCAATTAGAAAGAGAGATAACTCACATATGCTTTACGAGTAAGGATGATGATGAGTTAACATTTAATTCTAATTTATGTGATAGGGATATTAATTTGGCATATGATGAACTAGTCAAAAGTTTAGAAATTATGAGTATGAAAAGGAAAAAATTTTCTTTTAAACTCGAGGAAATTAAAAAATAGTTAGATGCATGTATAAATAAGAATGAAAAAAATGAAAAGGAAATCACATAGCATTAAATCATCTAAAAATATGATCATTGATGACAATCACACATTAGAGATATAAAAATATAAAAATAAGACATTGGAAAAGGAGATTAGTATTCTCAAGGATTCATTATCCAATTTCACTAAAGGGAGTAAAAAACTAGAAAACATGTTAAGAGTTTAAAAGAATTCAAATAATAGGTATAAGATTGGGTATACTTATAAGAGTTCACCCAACACTAAGATTATATTTATCAAAGGAATGCATTTGTATAGTGAAGAATCATTGCATAATGTGATAAATAAGTACGAGGTATCTACATCTAAGCATATGCATACACACGTCACATCCATTAGGACTCATTTTAAGAGCAAATATTATGCTTTCAAAGATGGCTCACAATCTAGGCATAGAGTTCAATACCTTTAAGCAAAGAATAAGCATAACTTCTATAATAACATATAAACACACTTACACCCCTTTTGGCCTCAAGGAAGCACATATCAAGCCTTCATCTATAGTAAGTGTAACACCCCACTCCCGCAAGACACGTACCTGACATCCTGAGGGATATCCGAGTCTGTGCCCCGTGAGTTTGGCATGCTATAGCACTCAATTATTCAAATTTCAGTACAAATTTTTTCTGAAACCACAAACATAAAGTGCGAAAATCGATAACCAAATCGGGCCCACTTTATTTCATAAACATTTCCAATCATAGTAATACAATCATCAGAAAACTCAAATAGCCATTTGGGCCCGTCACAAATACAAAATACTTGTAAAAATTTCATTACATTGCCAAAACCATATACAAACATTTCCGATTTGAAAATTTATTTCAAAATAGAAATATTGGAATACACAAGTTATAATAATTGTGGAAGACTTTTTTTTGTACGAAAATAAAGGAAATACTAATGCAAACGCCAACTGGTCCCGACCTCTATTTTTTACTTGCATGCCGTAAGTATACTCCAGTTTGTTTAACGGGGTACTCTTCAACCCTGAAAAATAATTACAAATTTTGGGTGAGTTTTGCGAACTCAATGAGGTAACCATCATCGATGGTTCACTCAGTTCATGCAACATACCATTTCACATAACATTTGATTCACAATTTTGCATAATAAATCATGTATCACAATTTTACTTTAGCATAGGAAATTTCGGCACTTTAATCAATCAAACATACTTGATATAAATGCATACGAAATGCCCATGAGACACTTTCCATTTATTACGTTGTTGTAACCAATTGCCTGAACTATGCCGTATCTATTTTGGATATCGAGCTCATTAATAACTGTTCCTTACCCGCTTGGGGGATACATGACTTATTATACATAGTAAGCCTTAGGCTCTTAATCGCTGTTTAAGCTCGAGGCTCTTTGCACTCGTTGAGTTTTAAGCTTTGATCAGTAGCTACTCTAGTCACAATTGCCATTATCTGATTGTGCATTCATAAATGGAATGCATATACCATAATCACTCATATTATAAGGCACTTAGGTCTTTACATTCACATTCAAGCAGCACTTCAATATACATTTCACGTTCACAATCATCGGACCTTCTGTCCACAATCAACAATCAAACACATTCATTTCACATTCATTTATCATTCAAAGCATAATTTAAGCAAACAATAATTGAGAGAAACCGTCTATGTTACTCACAAGTTACTCCTGAAGCTAATGCCTAATAGTTCTGGCAACGTCTGGAGGTTGACGTTTCAGTTGCTGCTCTATATCAAACAATATATACACATATATCATAATATGCACAATTATAATTGTTCAATAATGCACATGGATGAAATGAATTATGTACAATGCATGTTCATAATAATCCCAGGTATTTATTCATCAATTTCATCACAAAATCAATCTCATATCAAAACTCATCTAAGTATAATTTATACTTAGGTTTATGCCTCACTAAAACCATTAAAATCTATATTCCTTTCTCATTGACTCACTTCAGATTTTTCCAAGTCACACTTTCGGGCCTACTGTTCACATTCAATTAGAAAGTGAAACTGATGTAATTTGGTCATACCCTCTTCTAGAAAAGTGTTCTTCTATGTCTTATCTTTCCATTGACACTAAAATCACTCAACTTGGTTCAGTAATTTGGAAGATATACTTCCGACATTATCATGTTGTTCACATTCAAAACAGTGTACTATGTACAATTACCATCCAAAACTTGAACATCTTAGAGACTGAATCAAAATTAAAATTTGTCATATAATTTGTATCCCTATTTCTCTAGTTTACTCCAAATTAAAAATAATCTCATTTGGAGTCCTATAGATCCAGATATAATCAAAACATCGAAGTATGTTCAGTAAAACAACACCAGTTCATATCATTCCAACAGATCCTCTCACTTTCGTTCAATCAATCTTTTCCAAAACAATTCATAATATTACAAATTTTTTTTGAGAGGTACGAAAATGTGTTAGGAATCTATTAGCTCAAGAATCAAGTCATTTAAACATCAGATGAAGAAGTTATAATAAAAAGATCAAAGTATGTTTAGAAAATAACCTCCTTTGGATAAATAGGGAAATCACGATCTTGTACATGCACGATCGTGACACTCTGGGGGTCTTGCGAAGTCACAATCATGCACATGCACGAATGCAGGATTTTAGGTGGTCCTGCAAAGTCGCGATCGTGCACGTGCACGTGAACGTGCACTACCACAACACTCCGGTGGACCTACAAATCCTTCTTCTTCTTCACCAACATCACAAATTCAAACCTCCATAACTTTTGATCCAGAACTCCAAAATTTACAAACTTTATATCAGTGGAAAGATAAAAGAAAGTTCTAAAACTTTCATTAAAATCATTTTATCAAAATCTTCCTAGGTTGGAACAGTAAATTCACCAAATTTCATATCAAAAATTCAACTCTTTTCTACTATTCATTCCCAGAATCTCCAGACTTCATTCTCTACCCAACACTTCAAATTTTTATTTTATTCATTTCAACTCTATTTACTAAACTCATTCACCATAAATTCATACTACTCCAAAAAATGCAAATTTAGTCAAGAACCATCAAAAGCCAAAAATTCAAGTTCAACCTATTCATGCTCTGTCAACTTTTTGCATTTCCAACTTTCATTCTCAATCTCCTTGTTTCCTCTCAACTTTCATTTAAACACTCATTCCCATCTTAGACCATCATTTTACAAGAAAAACTATTTTCTTGATCATCTCTAAAGCTTTCACTTACCCACGTAAACACTATATTCATATTTTCATCCCATTAACACAGTATTTATGAATATATACATGTAAACCCCATGTTCATGCAGATGACAGTGAATTCATCAAATTTATTTCATAAATTCATAACTCTAAAAGTTTGTCTCAATACTTACTTGTTAAAGATTCCAAAATCTTCAACCATCCCAAAACCCTAAACTCCATGTAAGAACATGTAACCCACTGTGAACTCTAACCAACTTCTAGTTTTTCTTAAGGCATAAGAAACACTTAATAGTGGAGGAAGTAGTGAGGGATATGAAAAAGCAAAGTTAACTCTCAGAAGGAGTTTGATGGAGAACTCTGTATATTTGAGGAAAATTCGAAGAAGTTGATAACAAGGAAAGAACTTAGGAAAAATAACAAACCCCTTTTTAACTCTCGAATAACTCAAACTTACTTCTAACAAATTATAAAAGCTACTTACTAAGTGACACTTGTCACTTTCCTAATACCTAGGCTCTAACTTAGTTTCTTTTGAACCTAACTCCCTTAAACTCTCATCTTTACAATCCAACTATCTCCAAATCTTCTTTTGATTTCTTTTGCCTATATTTTCGATAATTTGTCCAAAATTTATTCCTAATTCACCAAAATTCACAAATCTCACAATTCTACTAGCCAATAATATTTTCAACATAATTAAATTCAAAATTCACTAAATTTCCAAAAATCACAACTCAATCCAATTATACCCATAATTATTCATAAATGCATGTACAATTATTTCCATGTGCAGAAAAATTTACTATTCATGTGTATGTGTATGGCATATTATGCATGAGCATGAAAAAAAGACTTTTCTAAGCTCTCACTAATCACTTATATTTACTATTTTAACCTTCCCACAGGTAATGGAATGTTACAATAAGTATTATACATATAATCATGGTCGGACATTTGACAACCTAGAAGAACTTTTAACACCTTTAATTTCCAAAGGAAAATTCCTTATTGTATATACAAACATAGAAGAATAATCAATGCATTTATTCACCATCATTACTTTATAGTATGGTTTGTCATTTGTATGGTAAGAATGGATATGTTGATAGTTTTATTTTTCTCAAAAAAAGAATATTAAGAAAATGTGGGTGAAAAGAAGAATAAGATTAACAATCAAGGGCTCAAGCTCATTTAAGTACTTTAAATACATTGATTAGCTTATTTTATAATCCTGTAGAAAAAGAAGAACAAATAAAATATAGTAGAGAGAGTAGTTATGGAATTTAGCATTATTTTTTGAAGAGTTTATGCTTTTTATCTTGATGAATCTAATTTATTTATATCCAAGAAAAGTTTTTGAAGATAGTGATATAGGTATTAAAAGAAAATAAGAATGATCATAAAAACACCTGCTAAGAGCAAACTATTGGATAAAATGAGGAAGATATGAAAGATGGGAAGCTTTTAATAGATTGGAAATTTAAGAAGAATCATCATCTATAATGCTCAACAAGGGATAATTATTAGTTTATGATTTAGAAATTTGTCACATTCTGCTTTCCTGTATCAATTTGGGTATAAATCCTTATTATGAATATTTGGGTTCGCACTATAAATAAAGGATTAAATAATTTTTTAAGAGTGTAGTATGGACTTCACCATTTATATTTAGAGATTATGGGCAAATAGGGATATTCACTTAAAATTTGTTGATATGCTAGATTAATAGGGCAATAGTTTTATTAGACTAATAAATGATGATATTAGGAAAGAATTTGGTATGATTTTATATGATTGAGGTCTCTTTTAATACTTACGATTGTTCTTGATTGACAATTCTATGAATTATTAAGTTTTAAATATTTTAATTTGAGTTTTTGGATTGATTTGTAACTCATTAGGTCATAATGGTCTTAAAAATTATATGTTTTTATCTTTTCAGTAAGTTTGTAAGGAGTTTGATTGCTCCTTTGGTCAATCATTTATGTACGTTAGTAAATCAATGTCTTTGAATGGTTGACTAACATCTCGTTAGCTAAGAAAATTTTCCATTTTAGTATGTTTGTAGCTTGTTTGGCTACTAGGACCATATACAAACACCGATCGACTAGTTGAGCTATATGGTATATCAATCTTCACTTTTTAAGCTCTCCTCCTCCTTTTTTTAAAAATCATTTTATCTTGATTGTTTATATCTTTTAAAAACCTAGGCAACTCACTATTTTCCTTGAACGACATCATTCCCCATTTTATAAGAATCTTGTTAGATTGCATAAAATTGAAACTTTGTTATTCTTATGTTTAAAATTCAAGTGATTCTCAAGATTTGTCATAATTTAAAGTTATATTTTCAAATTTTTTCCTCAGTTAAACTGAAAAGGGTGTCAACGTTATTTCCATTTCAATTATATTGATATATATTTGATTTTGTTCAAATTTGACGTTTTAAACACTTTGTTAAATATATATTTTTTGTTTTTAGAACTTTCTAAATAATACACATTTTTATAATTGATGGTTAGATATTGCCATTATCTTTTTTTAACAATTCTAGCCTCTAATTTTGTCAAAATTTACCCTTATTAATTTAACTGAAATTTTAAATTAGGCGAGAATTTTTCAAAATTAGACACGAGTAGGGATGTTTCTATCAAAATTGACTAAATAGTTATTTTGACATTTTAAATGTTCAATAAAACTCTTTCTTGAACAAGTTTAATCTTGATCAAATTTATTCTAATTTTTTAATCAAGTTAACTTGATACATGACACTTTATATTTTACTTTTTGAATAATTGATTTATTTGTAATGATTACAAAAAGAGGGAGAAAGATTGGCGATATTAGATTTAGGAGGAGTGATAGCCTTTAAGGGGAGTTTTTTGTACACTCCTCAAACTCTAATATGTTATTTTTATAATTAAGTAAATATCTTTTATTTATATATATGGATAATTATTTAAATATCTTTTTTCTTGATATTAAATTATGCTTTACATATGAATTAAGGTAGAGTTAATCATTATCTTAATATGGATAGTTGTTTATGTGTTTAATTTATTATTACTCTCTAATATCATAAATATTTTGTCATCATTAAAGAAGGAGAGATTATTGAACCCAGGGAGGTTTCAATTGATATTTTGATGATAACAAAATATAATTACTATTAATTTACTTATTATTTTGATGAAAAGAAATATTAGAACAAAATAAAGCAACAAACTCAAGAAGATAGGGTATGAAGTTGATAAAGAGAAGTTGCAACCAATAAACTTAAGATCAAAACAAGAACAAAAGAAAATCAAGACTCATCAAGATCATTTCACATTATATATTATTATTTGTGAGCCCAATTATTAATTTGATGATCCAAAAGGCTCATTATGCAAAATCGTTTCATCTTACTTCATTGCATGGGTCTTTACATTCATCAAGAGGCATTAAAGTTTTTGATTTTAATATAAAGGCCTCTTAATCTTTTAAACAATCTTAGGGAAAATTTTGGGAATGTTATAATCATATTTGGATTAGAAAAAATTGGTTTTGAGCATTTAAAGTTGTTAAAATCATGTTTTCGAGTTAATTGGTTAACCTATATAGGCTCGTAGTTGACCAATATAGGTTAAAGTTGTTAAATTTAAAGTACTGAGAATTTACTATAATAGAATGTCAACCAATTGAGGCACTAGTTAACCAGTCTGTCATATTAGTCAACCATTATAGGTTAATAATCGACCAACATCCAACAGCTAGTTAATCTAATAATATAAATGCATACCAGTTGACTAACGTTTCAAATATAATCATTGTAATGACTAGTTATTATCTCTAATGACTATTTTGGGTCTCAAAACACTATAAAGAGGTGTTTTCTTTCATTGGTTTTAGTATTGAGAAGGTTTTAGGTGTTGTATACACAAATTTCAAATAGTTTTTCAATTATTTGAGCATCATTATGTCAAATTTGTGTGAGAGTCATTCTAGAGTTGTCAAGTGAATAAGTGAAATATTTTTGAGTTTTAATACTTTGTTGGGATGTTGAATATTGTACTTAGCTGTGATCCAATTAGTATTGAGGTTCTCTTTACCTTGGAAGAAGATTGTAAAAGGGGTTCCTTTTTACCGAGAACATTTGTACAAAGGTTATTCTTTGTCTTAAAAGAAAAATTATAGTAAAATTCGAAGAAGAGTCTTGGGAGTAGATGTAGACAAGGGTTATTTGCTGAACCACTATAAATCAGTTTGCATTCTCTTCTCCCCATCCTTTTTAAATTTTTAAAAATTTAAATTAATTTATATTAAGTAATTTTCTTATATTCATTTATATTGATCGTTGTTAATTAAGTATATTAGTTAAAAAAATTTAAATTTTATAAACACCTAATTCCCCCCATAGTAAGTCCATTAGGCTAGCATTTATAACAAAATCCTATAGCCAAGATCATGATAGAATATTTAGGAGTAGCATCATCATCATTCAGTGAAGGGGGGATAAAACATTAATAGACCACATTTCTTTGATGGTGGTGACTATCTTTATTGGAAAACCAGGATGAGATTCTTCATAATGGTCAAAAGTGTAGATTTACTGAAAATAGTTTTTAATGGTCCCTTTTAGTAGTTAACAAAAGGTTACCTAAATTAAAGGAAGAATGAGAACCTTAAGATAATAGATTAGTTTCCTTGAATAGTAGGGTTATACATATTCTTTATATGCATTAAAGAAGAAATAAATTCAATAAGGTCTCTATATATGAAACTGCTCACAAAATTTGGCATACTCTAAAAGTCACTTATGAAGGAACAAATCAAGAGAAGAAAAGTAAAGTTAGTATGCTAATGTACCAATATGAATTGCTCCAAATGAAACAAGATGAAAACATCTCAAGCATTTATACTAGATTTGTTGATATTGTTAATGCTCTCAAAAGTCTTTCCTACTAATGTTGAAATGGTAAGAAAGTTTTTTAAGTCACTTCTAAAGATTTAGGAGCTAAAGTGACAGTCATAGAGGAATCGAAGGATCTAACAACATTACCATTAGAGGAACTTAGTGGATCTCTCCTCACATACAAAATGAGGATCCAAGAGATACAGGAATAAATATCACTTCCAAGGAAAAATAATTTAGCATTTAAAGCCTCAAAGGAAGATTCAAATGAAGAGGAAGAGAGATGAACTAATGGAAGTGAAGAAGAAAACATTACCTTGATAACTTCTTAAAGAAGAGGTTTTCTAAAAGAAGGGACTTCAATGAAGGCAATATTGATTTAAAGCATAAATCCTCTAACATTATTTTTTTTGAATGTAGAAAACTCAACTATATAGAGTCACACCGTCCTTAACTCAAAGATAATAAGAAGTATGATAGAGACAAGAAGTACAAGAAGAAAACACTTAAAACATCAATTTGGGATGGCACAAGTGAATCAAAAAGTGAGCATTGAGAAGACGAAATAGCTCATATATGCTTCACCACTATAGACAATAATAAGGTAAAATATAACCCTAATTTTTGTAATGATAATGATGATGATGTGACATATTATAAATTAGTAGAAAGTTTAGAAATCACGAGTAATACAAGGAAGATATTATCTTCTAAACTCAACGAAGTTCAAAAAGAGTTAGATGTATGCATGAGTGAGAATGAAAAGATGAAAAGTGATTAGATGTATGCATGAGTGAGAATGAAAAGATGAAAAGTGAATTTCGTAGCATTAAAACATAAAAAATATGATTATTGATGACAATTATGACTTAGATGTATTAAGCTATGAGAATAAAACATTGAAAAAGGAAATTGATGCTCTTAAGGATTCCTTATCTAAATTTATAAAGGGAAACGAGAAACTTCTAAACATGTTAGGAGCTTAAAATAATTCCAATAATAAGCATAGAATTGGATATAAATTTGAAAGTTTTTCCAACATTAAACTATTTTTATTAAAGGAAAACGTTTACATAGTAAAAAACCATTTCTGAGAATGAAAAATGAGCAAGGACCATCCACATCCAAACTTACAAATACAGATGACACATTTATTAGGGCTCAACCAAAGAGCAAACATCATGCTTTTATATATAACTCATAACCTAGACATAGAGTTAGGCATAACTTTTATGATAACATGCAAACCCACTCACACCCTTTTAGGCCTAAAAGAAACATATATCAAGCTTTCATTCATAGTAAGCATCATACATATGTCTAAAGGGTTCGTTACCCTGAGAGAACATTCAACAACTTTAATGTCTAAAGGAAGTTTCCTCTTTATGCATACACACATAGAAATGCATATATGTATCATCATCATTTATATAACATGATATGTCATTTTTATGGTAAGTTTGGACATATTGATGGATTTTGCTTTATCAAACAAAGAATGTTAAACAAGCGTTCAAAAGTGTGGGTTGAAATGAAGAAGGGACTAAACAATAAAGGAACCAAGCTTTTTCGTTTCTTAAAGCACATTGATTACCTTGATTTATAAGGCTATGGTATGTAGTAAAGATTTTAGTATTATTAAGGAGTTTATACATTTTATCTTGATGAATCTAACATTCTTACCTTTAAGAAAATTTTGAAGATGTTATTATATGATATAAAGAACTTAACCTCTAAAATTAACCATTAGGACTTCTCAAATTGTTAACTAAATGAGAAAGATGAGAAGAATGAGATGCAATAATGGACTAAGAATTTAAGAAAACTGCGTATTCAAATATCTCAAAACTAATGTTCAATATGTTGTAATTATTAGTTTATAATTTAGAAATATATGCTTAGTTACATTTATGTGTCAATTTGAGTATAAATCCTTGGTGATAATTATTTAGAATTGAATTATAGATAAGGTGTTTTTAAAGTATGAACTTAGTACTTAAAATTAGAGCCTATATGCAAAATAAGGTAATTAAGTTAGAATTTACATCAATTGGATTATTATTTCTATTAACTTTTAAATAAGGATAAATCTTGTTCAATTAGAGGAAAATTAGTTTTGGTTTATAGGAAACTTTTACGGACCTTTATATGGTTAAATTCTTTAATTGATATTTAGTTGGTTGATATATGCTTAATAGTATTTTGTTAAAGTTTTAATGTTTTAATTAGAGTTTCAAAGACGATTTCTTGAACTTTCTAGTTAATTAGTTAACCAATATCTTAGTGTGGTCGACCAATATCTTTAAAATTTACCCCTTTTTGCTTTCCAGTTGGTTTTTTGGTTGCTTTTATTTTTGATGATTCCAAAAGGGGGGAGAAATTTTAGAGATATTATATTTATAGGAAGTGAGAACATTCAAGAAAAGTGATAGACTTTAAGGGCAATGATTGTTTTGTTGCTTTTGTATTTTTTGCACTTTATATAATATGCTTGTAGAAATTATATTTCTTTGACTTTGAATATATTTTATATTATTGATATTGAATTATGCTCTTCGTATTGAATTATTTTTTATGCATGAATTAAGGGAGATTTAATTACTTTATTAATATTTTTTATGTGCTTAACTTTATTATTGTTATGCTCTAATATCGCAAGTGTTTTGTCATAATCAAAAAGTAGGAGATTGATAAACCAAAGGAGATTCCAATTGATTTTTTAATGATAAAATATAATTACTACTAATTTCTTTATTATTTTTATGAAAATCAATATTAAAACAAAATGAAGTCATAAGCTCAAGAAGATAAGTATGAAATTGACAAAGATAAATTGACGTTTACAATCGATAAAATTAAGATCAAAACAAGAACAAAAAAAGTAAGGCTTATTAAGGTTGTTATATTTTTTTTGATTATTTACGATCTCAATTTTTTAATTTGATGATCCCAAAGGCTTACCATGTATAATTATTTCATCTCACTTTATTACATGAGTTTTTAAATTCATTAAGAGGCATTAAAGCTTTTAATTTTAATATAAGAGTCTCTTAATCATTGAAATAATCTTTGGGGAACATTTTGGAAAGTGTTCTAATCATAATTAGATTTAAAAAAATTAGTTTTGATCATTTAATGTTTTTACAATCATATTTTTTGGTTGATTGGTTGACCTATATAGGTTAGTGGTCGACCAATGAAAGTTGTTAAATTTATTGGGAGTTTGTTATAACATTGGTAAATGCACTAGTTGACTAGTCTGTCATATTGGTCGACCAGTGTAAGTTATTGATTGATGCACTAATTGACCAATCTATCATATTGATCAACTAGTATATGTTACTGGTCAACTAGTGTCCAAAGACTAGTAAATCTCGTGCCATAAATGTATACTAGTTTACCAACATGTCGAATATACCCATTATAATGGCTAGTTCTTGGCTCTAATGACCATTTTGAGTCCTAAAACACTATAAATAGGTGTTTTCTCATCAGTTTTGGTATCAAGAAGGTTTTAGGTGTTGTATACATATATTTCAAAGAGTTTTTCAATCATCTGAGTACCATTGTGTCATATTTGTGTGAGAGTAATTTTAGAGTTATCAAGTGAATAAGTAAGATATTTTTTAGTTTCCTCTTCACCTTAGAAGAATATTGTAAAAAGGGTTCCTCATTATCGAGAAAGAATAATTATAGTGGAATTTCAAGAAGAGTCTTGGGAGTGAATATAGGCAAAGGTTATTTGTCAAACCACTATAAATAGGTTTGCATTCTTTAACCAATTCACCCTTCTTTAGGTGCCACTAGGAAATAATAGTTTTAAACAATTTTTTAATGATATCAAAACATAATTATTGATAAGAAGTAATATAAGAAAAAGATGTAGTCGTAAACTCAATAAGATAATTTATGAAGCAGATAAAGATAAGTTGAATTTTGCATTTGTTAAAGGGAAGATCAATTCAAGAACAAAAAAAGATCAAGGCACGTGAAATACATTCTATATTTTTAAATGTTAATTATATTCTAATTTAGTCAAGCATAAATATTTTGCATTACTTCATTACATAAGTCTTTTCATTTATTAATAGGCATTAAATATTTTGGTTTTAAAATAAAAACATCTTGATCTTTAAAATACTATTTTAGGGACATTTTGGAATTTTTTAAATTATAATTTCATTAGTGAAATTAAGTTTGAATATTTTATTTCATTAAAATCATGTTTTTAAGGGGATTGGTTGACTAATATAGTATAGCGGTTGATCAACGTAAGTTAAATATGCAAAAAGTGAGTTTGTTGATGTGGTCAACCAATGTCGCTACAAAGAATATATTAGTCGTCTAATATAGTTAAGGGGTTGACTAATATCTAATGGCTAATAAATTTTATGCATTGAATGCATATTGGTTGACAAACTTATAACATTTTTATTTCTTAATAAATTGGTAAATAATTGTAGGTGTGTGTTCAATGAATATCCCTCTAAATCATACATTGGTCGACCTGTATGCTTGAGTGGTCAACTAATGTTTCAATAGCTAGTGAATATATACATTCAATCTACACTAATCGACTATTATGCTACATTGTTTGACAAGCGCTCTGCAACTAACCATTGTAAGGACTAGTTTTTGGCTCTAATAATTAATAGGGATTCTAAAATTCTATAACTATATTTTTTCTCATTGGTTCTTATATAAAGAAGCATTTAAGTGTCTTTTACACATATTTCTATCATTGTCTCATATTTATATTAGTGAGCCTCTTTGAAGTTATCAAAGTAATAAAATAAGATATTTTAAATTGTAAGCTTTAGTTGTAGTACTATATTATTGTACTTGGGAGATTTTAAATGGTATTAAAGTTCTTCTCTATTGTGAAGAAAGATTGTAAAAATGTTTCTCAGTATTGATAAAAGATTATTAAAAAGTTATTATTCACTTTAGAAGAAGAATTATAGTACAATTAAGAAGAGTTTTGAGAGTGGACGTAGCCAAAGGTTATTTGCTAAATCTTTGCAAAATGGTTTGCATTCTCTATTCTCTTTTCTCTTTAAATTATTGTTCAATTTTTTGATTGATTTATGTTAAACAATTTCTTTGTCCTTATATATATTGATTATTGTTAAATTAAATTCATTAGTTAGGAAATTTCATTAAGTTTTATAAACACCCAATTCATCCCTCCTTTTGGTGATATTAAGTACTAACAGAAATAAAATATAGCCATTATAACAACCAGTAACAAAAGTATTGGTAAACAATGTTGGAATATTAGATGATAGACTTATAAACTTATAGCATTATTAAAAGATAATAGTTGACTACACTATTATATTGGTTGGCCAATCTATCCAAAACCTTAACATTGGTCACTTAAATCCCCATATTAGAGGATCAAATATCTTAAAACAAGTTTTTCAAAGCTTTTCAAGTTCTGTCAAACATCAAATGCATTATGCTAGCAAAATTTTGATTTAAAACTATCTTAAAAGTTCTCCAAAAGTATTTTGATATCAATAGGGTTATCTTTAAAACCTTTCCAAAATTTTCTCTTGACTATAACAATGTATATTTAATATGATTAAAGTGCAAATGATCATGTAATGATTGAACCCATAATTTATTGAAAATTTTGAGATAACATTATTAGAAGAATTGTAATGATTTACTTAGATTTTATTATGTCAATTCCTTCTCGTCATAGTTATTCACTTGAATTTCTTTAAGGCTCTCTTAAGTTACGTATGTGCTTTGTTTTGGTCATTTTCTTTATCCTTTGATTGATTAATTAATTAAATTAGTTCCTTTACTCTTTTCATCCAACTTTATGAGTACTGCTCCATACTAGTCGGAGAACGATACTCAAAATATTGGTACTATATAGTATATGTAATTAAGTTAAGAAAATTAAATGTTTGCATTTTTATATTATTTATTGTTTTCATTAGGAAATAATATTAAAAATATTAATCCTGTCTTATAGGTAGCAATTTAAATCATTTTTTATATGTGTCTTGTTATAAAGAAAATTCATTTTTTCAATGTGTGTTACTATAAAAAAAGAAGTACGATAGATTTTATCAAGAATCTAGATATGCTTATAATTGAATATTGAATTTGTATAGTTATATAATGATATTGTATACAATAATTGTATTTTTAATATGAATTTATTAATTTAATTTTGACATACATCTTCATTTATGTTTTTAGATAAATAGAAGGGAGTTCAAGTACTCTTGACAATTTAGCCATTTCATAAAGATTTAATTATCCAGCTTGGACTTATGCTAAATTGGTTCTTAGAATGAGAATCATACCATTTATGTGCACTGCAATAAGCATTTGAAAAGGACACAAACAATCCAAAATAGACAGCCTTCATATGTTAGTGAGACACTGCTAATGGAAGATGAGAGAGAAACTCTAACTTCTCTCTAATCTTTCCCCTCACTCATATAACCCTAACCCTAGAACTGAACCCACCCCTTTCCTCCATCCGACCTTCACACACCAAAACCACATATCTGAAACCAATTCCTCCATCCGACTATCTCACCTCTAGCAAAATCCCCTTATGTCCTGAACCTAAAATGGACTCAAACTTTCCACCATTAAACCACCCTTAAACCAATCCTTTCCACGAATCCCCAGTCAACCCCCTCCTCTCCTCCCAAACTCTCTAAAACCCATCCTTCTTCTCCTTCCCACTCCTTTACTAATACACCCTCTACCTCTACCACTACTCCCAAACCTTCAGCTCCTACCATAGGTAACACTACTAGTGGAACTAGGAAAACTTGGAAATAAGTAGTTGGGGATAACACTAACTCTTCTTTGATTTACAGTACACTAGTGGAGATTGATGGGAAGCTAATTGTGGCTCCTAGTTTAGACATCCTACAGGAAGGAGCTAGTTCATGGGAAGCTACCCTAGTTGGATTTTTTATGGACAAAAGACCCGCTTTTCCAGTAATACAAGCATGGGCACAAAGAAATTGGAAAGAAAGAGGTCTTATAGAGGTAATGCTTACTGATGAGGGCAACTTGATATTCTCTTTCTCCTCAAAGTCGAAAGCTTAAAAGGTAATTGAAGATGGCCCTTGGCACATCTCTCAACTCCCTTTATTTATACAAAATTGGCATCTGGGATTGGAATTAGAAAAAATTAGGATGAAGAACATACCCCTATAGGTAAACATTTGCAATATTCCTTTAGAATATTGGACTACCAAGGGATTGAGTATGCTAGCTAGCTACTTAGGAAGCTAATATGCATGGATGAAAACACTGCATTGAGGAAAATGTTAGGATTTGCTCGTTTATGTGTGAGTATGGACATCTCTAAGGAGATGAAAGAAAGCATCCCTATCCTAAGGTTGGCAAATGAACACTCCCTGAAAGAGGATAAAGTAGTGGTTACTTACTAATGGAAACCATCTTTTAAGGCTCAAGACAAAAAATGGAAACCCACTGGGAAAGTTTTTACGAGCGGTGACTACTGGGAGGTGATGGGCAGAGAAAAGAATTTTTCAAAAGGCAGCAAATAAGGTTAGGAGGCAAAATATATTTCGGACAACCATGGAATAGATCAGGTTATGAGAGCCTCTCCTGTTAACAGGGAGAACACCCAAGAGGAGCAAAATCCAACTTTAGTCCAGCAGGAAGGAACACCTCAGAAGCTTTCAAATAACCAACGTAATTCCCTGCTGAGTAAGGTACAGAATGTTCTTGATACTATTGGGATTATTCCTAATGAAGGTGAGTTAGAACCTATACAGAGTGACAATAGTTTACAAAAGGCAGATTTGCAGAATGGAGATTCTCAAGAGGAGCATTATGAGTAAGTAATCTTCAGGAAAAGTCATAGGAGCAGTTGGAAAGTCTCCAAAGGTAAAAGCAACCTCTTATGACTCTAATTATATGGAATGTCCATGGAATAAATAACCCCTCTAAGCTTAATGCTTTAAAGGATTTTGTTAGAAAGGAAAAGCCTCGAGAGTCAGGTTATGGGGATTTGGTGGAGATAAAAGCCCTGAATCTAGTCAGTAGTTTCTTCATACTGAGCTCTATTTCAAAATAGAAAATTGATGTACTTTTGCCACTTTTGTCTATGGTTTTTCACTATTGTGTTCCAAAGAACTGATATCTGGAATTCTCTAAGAAGAATTAAGGCTTCGATAATTGCTCTATGGCTAGTTAGTGGTGATTTTAACACCACTCTATTTAGATCGGAAGTAGAAGGAAATTGTAATCTGCTCAATTATTCTTCCGATATGTTTGATTGTATGCAGGATGTGGAACTTTTGGACCTAAAACTTGAAGGCCACAGATTCTCTTGGTTTAACAAACAAAGCTCCATTTGTTACATTAGGAAAAAATTGGACAGAGCAATGGTAAATATGGACTAGATTGAGACATTCTCAGGCAGCTTAGTAAAATTTCTAGACCCTAAAATTTCTGACCATACTCCTATGAGGATTGACAACTTGTTCACTACTACTAGAACCTTTCACCCTTTTCAGTTCAACAACTTTCTGGTCAATATGGAGGGTTTCAAGAAGCTATAAGGAAGGGATTGGATTGTGAGGTTTATGGAACGAAACAATACATATGCATCCAAAAGCTCAAGTCTATTAAAAAGGAATTGAAGAGCCTTAACTCAAAGAGAGGTCAAAATATCTCTAAGGAGATAGAAGCTACAAGTGATAAACTTTCAGTAATACAAAAAATATTGGCATAAAATCCTACAGATGCACCACTAGCTACAGCTGAAAAGGAAGCCCTAAATAACTATCTTCAATTAGTGGACAATCAGTGCTCCTTATTCAAGCAGAGAGCCAGAATCAACTGGATAAATATCTCGGTTCTTTTTTAATTCAGTGTTGGCTAGAAAGAATGTGAACATAATCACTTCCATCACTTCTAAATCTAGAGTTGTTGTTTATGGATAAGAAAGTATTGCAAAAGATGCAAGGAATTTTTACAGAAATCTCCTAGGCTCAGTCAGTGCATCTCCTAGTTTTGGAACTAATCTAAGGTAGTATATTCAAGCAAGAACCCCTGTACATGAGGCTAATTTGTTAATTAAAACAATTTTGAATCAGGAAATAGAGAGGATTGTCTTTTATATGAATGGTTTTAAGGCACCAGGACCTAATGGATTGAATGGTTTTTTTTATCAAAAATTCTAGAGTACTGTGGGGGGATTAGTTAAAGAGGTTGTACATGAAATTTTTCAAAAACGGGTACTGCTTAAGGAAATCAACAAGACTTTTCTTTTTCTGATCCCTAAAAACTCTAACCTGACTTCTTCGAGCTAGTTTAGACTTATTTCCTATACTGACTTCTTCTATAAGATCATAGCCAAGATCTTGGAAAATAAAATGAAGGAGGTGCTACGTTTTCTTATCAGTGAGAATCAAGGAGCTTTTATGAAAGGAAGGGATATTGGGGATAATATTCTTCTGGTGCAGGAGCTTTTGAAAGGTTAAAACCACAGGAAAAGCCCTCAAAGCTGCTTTATTAAAGTGGACTTATAGAAAGCATTTGAGAGTGTGGACTGGAATTTTCTGCTACAAGATATGGAGGTTATGAATTTTCCCCTAAGATTTAGAAGATGGATTCAAGAATGTATTACTACTGCTTCCTACAGTTTATTAATAAATTGGAGTCTTACTGAGATGTTCAAAGGAAGGAAAGGGCTTAGGCAAGGGGATCCTCTTTCCCCTTATCTATTCCTAATTTGCATAGAGGTCCTTACTCAAATGTTGAAGCATAATACTTCTACAGATCCCAATTTCAAATTTCATTCTAAGTGTAAGAAACTATCCCTCAGTAGCTTATGTTTTGCAAATGATCTCATCCTTCTAAGCAAAGCTAATGTCACCTCAGTCTCTATACTGATGAGTACACTCAATTCCTTTAAGAAGGTATTGGGTCTTTATATCAATCTTCAGAAGAGTTACCTTATACTCTCAAAAAGTGATTCTCATCTTTCAAATGCCTCGTCACTAGCTACTAGATTGGAAAGCAAATACCCTCCTCTTCTATACCTGGGTATCCTTATTTCTTTCAGGAGACTACATTTTTGTGAATGTATCCCTCTAATGGAAAAAATTCAGAAATGTTTAGGATCATGGACTAATAAAGCTCTATCCTATGGAGGGAAACTTTAACTTCTAAAATTAGTTATAATGTCAATGCAAACCTATTGGGGTTCCTATCTATTTCTCTTTAAGGGGCTTATTAAAACAATTGAAAAGTTGATGAAATGGTGAGAAAGGAATAGCAAAAGTTAGCTGGAGGACTATTTGTCCACCAAAAGAAGAAGGAGGTTTGGATTTGGAATAAATTAGCAAAAAAAATAGACTATTAACGACCAAGAGGATTTGGGGAATCCTAAGTGAAAGGCAATCTATGTGAATCATATGGATCCATATCTATTTATTCAAAGGTGAGAGCTTTTGGGCTCTAAAAATCAAAGACAGCTTCACTTGGTTCTTTAATCAGATACTAAAAATGAGGGATGAAGCCAAACAGTACATCATTTGTCAAATAAGGACTGCAGAAAGTATTTCCTTATGGTATGACAACTGGATAGGGTATGGAGCTCTAATTCATAACCAAATGACAAGAATTCTATTGGAGAGGTGCCTTATGAAAACAAAGCTCAAAGAAATAGCTAGGGATAGAGATTGGTTGCTAACATCGGATGAGATTAGAAAATTGTCTATTCCACATTATAGAAGCCACGGCGAGAGAGATATCTACCTATGGAATGGGATTCTAGTTTCAGATATAACTCTAAAGGAGGCACAAAAGATAAGGGATGGGTCTGCTAATATGATTGGATTGTATTCCCTGGTATAGAACAAAGCTCTTAGACCTAATGCCAGTTTTCTTCTCTGCTAGCTATATTGTATAAGCTCAACACTTTGGATAGGCTGAAGTTCCTACCCTCCTCTAAAATGTGCACCCTCTGTTATCTTGAAAATGAAACTAGAGACCACCTCTTTTTTTAGTGTGCTTTCTCAAAAGAGATTTGGTCTAGAATCTTTACACTATGTATACCTAGGACTCCCTATTACAGACTCTCAGATATACTACTGAACCTATCTCATATGAGCACTTCTAAACATGACAGAGACATCATCCTTATATCAGTAGCTACATGTGCCCAAACTATATAGAATGAGAAGAACAACAAAAGGTTCAAAGAGAAATCCAATGCCCCTTTCTCCCTTACTAACCTCACTATGGCCAGTATAAGGGAACAACTGATAATACATTAACTGAACCTACACTGTAGCAGAGGAATGGCTCTCACTTGGAGAGTCTAATCTCTGATGTTTTCTCTTAATTCCTATAAATTCAACTACTTCACACATCCATGGTATCAATTCAGTTCATATCAGTTCAGATCAACACAGAGCATAACACTTTCATACATCTATGGTCTCAACTTAGTTCAGATCAGATCAGTTCAAGTCAATACAGAGCAGAACATTACTTCATACATACTTGGTTTCAAATCAGTTCAGATCACTTCAGTTCAGATTAACACAGAGCAAAATTCCATATTCTTTCGCAGTTCAAAAATATACATTCATGGAAAATAATGTAGTACCGCTTTCTGAACTTATCTGGTTGAAAAGAGGAGGCTTTATCCGGACTACCTTATACAAGCTGACTTAAGCCTATTAGATCGTCGCTGACTCCCTGTTATCAAACCAAAAGAGGGTTATTTAAGCAGACCCATTTTAGAAGAAGGAGAATATACTGTTTTGTAGAGATTACCTGAGAAGAGAACAAACCTGATGTTTTTCAATGCAAGAAGGATCTGATAGAAGGATGGCCCCCGAAGAGAAGATCATTCCCACTGAACCCCCCAACACAAAGAGGCAGAGTTTGTAAGGATGGAAAAAGTGTGCCCTAATTTCAAAAGAATTCGTAAACACGAAGAGCAGTAGGTTTACCTGTGATTGAGAAACTTATTGTAGAATAAAACATAGCTGACCTATGAGGAAGACAAGTGGAGTCTCTTAATCACCAGAGCTTTCACCATCGCCGCCCTTACCATTTCAAGAAACTTCTCAAACTCCCCTGAAAGTAGGAAGTCGTCATATCCTAAGTGTAGAAGCCCTTGTTATTTCGTCATGATCGTTGTCATTTTTGGCTTGGTTTGATTAAATGATTTTAGTGTCTCATAGTTTTTCCCACATGAGATGCAAATGTGCTACTGTAAACAAATTTATTTTTTAATGAATTTTTTAAATTCTAAAAAAAAAGCATTTGAAAGGTGAAGTAATCACCATATCAGAGAAGTGTTTAGCTAGGATCAAAGGTGAAGTAAGATCTTGTAAAAAAGTGAGTAATGACATGAAATGACCTATGAAGACTTTACTTGAAGCATATCAACATGAAAAAGATATAAGATAAAGGCTAAACTATGAAATTAGTTATGGAAGTTTTTTTCCAGTGGTCAGGGTGATAGTGGAGATTTTGAAGGTGGTGGTATTCCTACCCAACAAGAAGGAAATGTTGTACCTGATGTGAGGAAAGAAGCGATATGATAAGTGTTTGATTGACTATATATTTACATCTTAAATCTTAGTGATTAATGTTGTGTTATGCTTAAGAAACTTATTTTGGTTTATATTTTAATTTAGGTACAAGTTGGAGGAATAAGAACCAAAATGAGTTAAAACATATCCTTGGACTCATCTATTGATTTTCAATCTTATTTACCTTTTTGGAACAAGAAGGAGATGAATCAGGGTGAAGATGGGATAAAGAGTAAAGGAAATGAAGTAATTGCAACTTACATCAATGTGTATAGGACCATATCACTGGAAGCATTTAGGAGCTCAAAGATATCATTTCAGCCACCTCGACAACTTACATGATTGTTTCTGGACTTACACGTTTATGTAAGTGAGCTACAGGGTAAGTTCCTGTGTGGCTTACTGTAAACATATAAGTTCATGATTATTGCACTTTTTACACACATAGTCACCTACGTGCCTATATAGCTAACCATGTATTATGACGGATAATTTTTACTATAAAAGGGCATTTAAGAGGCCAAAGGAGGCATAAATTTAAAAATGAAAAAGGGAGGCAAATTCCTTACCTTTTAGAGAGCTATGAGGAGCTAAACTTCATCATTACGATTCAAAGGGCTTCTTAAGGTTGACAAACATGTTTGGGCATTTTTTAATCTATTAGCGTTGTTCTCACTTTCTTTTTATAATTGATTATATTATTCTATGATTAATGATCTGGGATTTATTTATGAATGATTTAGATATCTCAAATAGATTATTTATGTATAACCTATTGCCAAAATATGGATTGTAATACATAATCATTGTAACTTTGATTAACTTGTGGTAAACTAGTGATCGTGCATCATTAGGAATAACATAACATAGGTTAAATGACTTGAGCTTATGTAGTTTGTACTTAGATTAACCTACTTTTCTTATTTTGTAATGTAAATGTTACACTAATTCTAGATGCATATTTTAGGGTGCCTAATAGCTAGACCTAATTAAAGGTTTGTTTTAGTTAGATACAATATAAAGGAAAACTATCATTAATAGAACATGTTTTTAATCTACAGTTAATAGTTTCAAATAGAAGTTTGAGAACAATATAACAATTGATTGTGCACATTCGAGTGAAGGTTGACATTGAACCACGAATTGGATTCAAAACCCATTGGTTACTTTTACTAATTTTATACTATTTAATGCTAGTTTATTCATTACAAAGTTAAACACTCACTCTCTCTGGATCTGACCCTTACTCACCACTATTACAAATTTAATTGTGCAAAATTAGGTTTTATTTTTTAATGTATTCGACACACATTAAGAATTTCATGATCCAACTTGGGCTCATACTATATTAGTTCTTGGAATGAAGAACCATACCATTTATGTGTATGGAAATAAGCATTTAAAAGGTGAGGAAATCATCAAATTAATGAAGCATTTAGCTAAAATCAAAGGTGAAGTAGACCCTTGTAGAAAAAGTGAGTCATGACGTGAAATGACAAATAAAGGCTTTACTTGAAAAGTATTAGTATGAAAAAGATAAAATACAAAGGCTAAACCTCGAAATTGGTTGTATAAGTTCTTTTTCTGAAATTGGTTGTAGGAGTTCTTTTTCTGATGGTCAGGATGATAGTGGGGATGTTGAAGGTGGTGGTATTCCTAACTAATAAGAAGGGAATGTTACACCTGATGTGAGGAAAAAAAGAAGACATGTGTCTAATTTTCTTCACCACAAACAACTCGTGGAGCTTAAGCCTCAATGTACAGTGCCTTAGAATCTAAAGAAGTGGCTTGGAGTATGGATATAGAAATGACTAGATTGTGGTATAATTCAGGTGTATCATTCAATATTGCTAAGTCTTGTTATTAGCAACCTATGGTGGATATTATTAGCTCTTACGATCTAAGATATAAGGATCATTCAATTGATGACCATAAAGGTAAACTTTTGATAAGCTTTGTTTATAAAATAAATAGTTATATGGAAGAAAGAAAAATGACTTGCGTAACTTATGGATGTCCAATCATGTCCAATGGTTGGAGAAATAGAAGATATGAACCTATTATCAATATTTTAGTTTAGAATGCTAAAGGGATAATATTTTTGAAGTCTATTGATGCATCTAGCATATTTAATGAAGCTATTAATGAAGTTGGGCTAGAAAAAAATTGTTAAATTCATTGCTGACAATGATTCTGCTTACAGAGCAGCTGGGAAGAGATTGCAAAGTGTTGAGCAAGCTTTACCTAATGTAAAACCCTCAATATCTGTAAGTATACAAATCGTCAACTTATAGCAATTGAGGTATTGATCCCACGAGGAATTAGCTAAAACTAAATGAACCTAACTTTGTCTAAGGTTTAAAAATGTGATTTAAATGAAAACAAAAATAATCAGAAAATTAAGCAATCAAATATGAGTTTAGTGGAAATAAAATTAAGAAATTAACACAATCAAATCAAATTGAGCACTTAACCACTTAACAGTTGAGTTGTCACAATAAAACAAGAATGATCAATTATGAAAATATAGGATTCATTTTATAATCATTTTGCTACCTTGATTAATTTTTATTTAATTGGTATTGATCCTAGATTTTCGAAAGGTTTGTTACTCTCTCTCAAGACCTAATCATTTAATCCCAATTAATAATCCCTAATCAGTTTCAAAATTCTAGATTTTTGATTTCTCAATTAATTTTGTAAGTATAAGCAAACACAAATATCATAACACCCAAAAAATTTCATTGAAATAAAAAATAATCAAGTTACTAAATTATTCAAGAACAAATCCTAATGTGAAATGAGAATGTCATCAATATGTACAACATTCTCAATCCCAGTTCATACATCAAGAGAGAAAAACTTGAATGGAATGGTCTGGAGTTAGTTGGACAGCTGCTGCTTGTCTTTATCCCTTCTTGCTCTTCCTTGCTTCTTTCTCAATTTGGTAAGATGGAGGCTGACCTTTTTGGAGTCTTTTTGTTCCTTTATATCTTAAGGTTAATTTAGGGCTTAACCAAGTCATTTTGTTCTAAAAATACCCTCCAAACATTAAAACAAATGGAGAATCTCGTGTCTAGTAAGTGTTTATCACGACAGTGACATGGGTGTCATGATCGTGACCCAGGATAAAACTCCCCTATCACTACCTTTACACTCTAGTCACGATCTTAACCCTGGGGAGGAGTCATTTATCATGACCATAACACTAATGTCACGATCGTGACCATGCCTTTTAGCCCAAGCATACTCTAAATGCCTTCAATCTTCATTTATCTAGGTTCATTCACTAATAAACACACCAAAACACCTAAAAAACATAAGAGTAAGATTAAACATCATGCCCTGTACCACATAACACTTAAAAGTATAAAAAAACAATTGCATTAACATAATTATAAGCCTAAATATGCAAAAATCATCTAATCAACACCCATAAACCCACTAAAACACCTTCCAAAACATAATATAGACTACATAACTATCACAAAACATGTATAATTGTTTTTTACTGGACTCCTTAAGCTACACATTACATTGATTTGATGTTAGAACAAATACGAGATTTTAGATCTTTTTATCATTGATGAGACTATGTAGAAAGCAAAGAAATTGACCAAGTTTATCTATAATCGTGCATGAGTCCTAAATTTAATAAAGAAAGATTTCACTAATGGTAGGAATTTTGTATCATCCTGCTATAACAAGGTTTGTGACTAATTTCTTATCACTTCAGTATTTTGTCTTGATGAAAAATGAGTTAAGGCAAATGTTTGCAAGTGATAAATGAGTCAAATCACGGTATGCTGGTTCTAATGATGGAGTTGAGATTTATAGAATTATACTTGAAAATCAAGAATTTTGGTCCCACTATTAATCTGTAATCCGAGTTTGTAAGCCTTTAATGAAATTACTTTGTCTAGCTGATAGTGATGAGAAAGCAACAATAAGTTATTCTATGATGCCATGGAGATGGCGAAGGAAGTAATCAAGGCCCACTTAAAAAATAAGTCGTCTTTGTACACAACTTATCTTATAGTCATCAATGAGAGATAAGAAATACAACTTTATTTTTCATTATTTGTTGTTGGGAAAATTTTGAATCCTAGTGTCAATTTTAGACCAAATTTTACAATGAAAGTTGAAGTTAATAGGAGAATATTATTAATTATTACAACAATTGTTGCCTATTAGAAGATGCAAGATTTTCTCATCTCACAAATAGAGGTTTATAAGGATATTTTTGATATTTTTGGGTTGCGTATTACTATTCTTCAAAAAGACAAGCTTAATCAAGGTATATATTTTTTCAACTTTGTTACTTGTTACAAATTAATTATCATTTTATTTTTGTTTATAATATTACTTTTGTTGTTTTACAGTTACTTAGTGGGACCAATTTAGGAGCAGTATTTCAGAATTACAAAGATCTGATATTCAAAATCTGAGTCAATGCCAAAGGAATTGAAACATATTTGAATTCATTCATTCCAAGAAAAGGAATATATTGAAACATAAAAGATCAAACGAATTGATTTTTATTCGATACAACTTAACACTTGGGGAAGGTTGTGTTATTATCATTGTTAAGTTGAATATAATTTCTTGTAATTTCTTAATGATATAATTTTATTTGTTTAATAGGACTCTTAATAGAACAAGTAATTCTATAGATCCAATTTAACTTGACCATATTGATCTTTAGTATATTAGATTTCTGAGGAACCGAGTTTTATGGATGAGAGTGACTTCGAAGATATCTTGTATGGAAAAGTATTGACATGTCATTTGGTGTGATGAATTTAAATGATAGTGATAATGAGACTCCTCTCAATGATAATGATTTTGTACCAAATAAGAATTGAAGTCGATGCGATTTGAGCAGATATTCGATTTAATGAAGTTGTAGGTTTTTATTTCTCCTCTCGTTTTAATTTCACTTATGTTTGATGTATATGTTAATTTCATTTATGTTTAATGTATATGTTAAATTCTATATATGCAGTATAGATTTAATTGTAAATGTTTTGTTTCAGGTTTCATTTTTAATTAATTTTTTTCTCAACACGAACTTTTGTTGTAAATTGTAATATTTAGAGAGTTATAGATATTTATTATTATTTTTATTTGATGTTTCTATTAATATTATTTATTATAGGATAAAATTGTAACATCTTAAGTACTTTATATTGTCCTTAATTTTATATTTGTACGATCTTTTTTATACTAATTGTGGTTTTTATTTGTATGTCAAATATGTGAAAGTAATATTAATAGAAATTAATAGATTGTTGTTATTTCAATTTTCTATGATTATATTTTTCAAGACAAAGTTAAAATAAAATTATAAATTATATGTCACAATATATTAGGACTGTTTTTTAGTTTTAAAAAATTTTATAGCCTATTTTATAAATTTTAAAAATGACCTAAAACAGTACTTGATATTAACAGGTATCGGTACAGTATCGTATCATAACTAAATCTGATACTAATATCGATACGACAGTACAATATTCATAACATTGTTTTCAACCCCATATTGTACTTGATCTTTTAAAAATTAACTTATTAATATCATGAAGGATAAAAGCATTAGTGGTAATATTTGTTATCATCAAAATCATGAGTTGGAAATTCATTTGGTCCAACAATATTAATTTATTTTATTTTATTTCATTAATTATCAATAATATATTTACGATTTTGATATAATAGTAAATCAAGTATTTTATTAAATTTTTAGTTATTATTTAACAACATTATAAAATAAAATAATCAATTCTTATTTATATTTATAATTAACTTCATTAATTTTTGTATTAATAAATGAAATAATAAAACTTTTTATTATTATATATAATATTAACTTATTTTTATTAATATCTATAATAAATAAATGTTTTTATATTTTTTATATATACAATAATTTTAATAAATAAGATGATAATTTTTATGTTATTTATAATTTATTGTTACATAAGTAATTAATAACAATATGATTTGTAATAAAATATAAGAAATTAACCATCTTAGTATTATTATATAATAAATAAATATGTAATTTATTATGTAAAACTAATAATTTTATTATTTTATTAATAATATAATAGGAATTTATATAATTGTAAAATGAATATTAATTAAGTTTTTAATATTTTTATTAATTATTAATAAACGAATTTACACTTATATATATTATTGATCTTTTGCACTACTTCTTATGAATAATAAGATGGAAATATAATTAATCGATTAAATTAATAAAAAATTTGACAATATTATTCATTAAAACAATCGCAGTCAAATTAACAATTTATTATTATTATTATTATTATTATTATTATTATTATTATTATTATTATTATATATAACAATTTAAATAAATAAATTAAATAAATAAATATATTTATTTATTTAACATATATTATCTTTGTCGTTTGTCTTCCTAATTATCCTTTTGATGTTACTATGCACGTTAGAGTACATGTATTAAAAAATTTTGAAGTACTTTAGTAGATGTATCTTATCTATGACATAAAAAGAAAAACACGGTGGCGGGCAATTGCAGCCTTCTGCTCAGGCCACGTGCGGTGGCAGATGATGTTGGCTTCCGAGGACAACCGCACACAAATTGGTCCAATCAAATTCCGGGCAAGCCATTATTATCTTCTTCACATACTCCACCTCCCTTACTTGCCAGTAGCCAATGGCTTTCTAATTCTCTTTGTGGTCGCCACACGGTCAATCCAATCACTTGCTTTGTGGGTATAGTTTTAGTTAGGAAAAGGACCACAAACATTGTTCCTTGTAATAAGTTCTGGATTTCTGGTTGATGGACGTGACCAAATGCTATTGGCTACATATTCTCCGATTTTCACATTTGCTCTTTTCACTATATACTAGTCTTGTTAGACAATTAGCTTATGACATTAGTTATTAATTAATAACTAATTCCATAAGTTGATTTGACAAGTGAATTGTATTAGTTGTTTGCAAGAGATATTTGATAAAATGAGCTGTTTGATTTTAGTTATTTGTGTAAAATAATTTATGAAGACATAACTTTTAAAAAATTATAAAGGTATAAATATTATATATCTTAATACTTCATTGAATATTTTTAGTTAAATAAAAATTAAATTTAATGAAAATTTAATATATTTTTGTTTATGATTTATAATTTTTTAAATTATTAAAATAAATAACAATATTTAAAATATTTAAATTAATAAAGACATGGAAAATAAATTTTATAAATTAATTGTTATTGTTATTAATTCTTAGATGATAAATATGAGTATGATTATTCAAAAAGAATAACATGCTTAAGTAACTTCTGAAATAAATAAATATATATATATATATAGCTATCACATGTCATTTATCTTCTCTTTCCTAATAGAACTCTGTTGTAAGTGAACTCTATTATATATATATATATATATAATAGAGTTCACCCACAACAGAGTTCTATTAAGAAAGAGAAGATAAATGACATGTGATAGCTAAAGCCTACGAAGAAACAAACATGAATAATGAAGAAATATAGACGTTAGTTTAATCTTCTTTTTAACAGAGGGCACAATTGTCGGGCAAAAAAAACACTTAACAATTGATAACATAAAACGTTGATGTAGAGTAGCTTATTCAAAATTAACTGATTAGGTTGAACCAACCAACTTATAACTAAACAACTTAAACAACTTTTTTGTAAAGTCAACTAGTTGATTTGGATCAATCAGCTATTTTTTGATTGATCAGCCAAGAACCAAACAGGGTCAAATTCTTTGCTTCTTGGTGTTGGAAGAAGTTAATAGAAATATATAATTCTTGTATTTGTTAAGAAAGATTTAGTTAAGTCTCTTAAAAAGTAATTCTAATAATAAGTGAGTTTATACAAATTGTTCAGATTCATAGATATTAAAATTTATGATCAATTATTAAAGATGAAACCAGTGATTAAAAAATTTATAAAAGTTCGACCGATACAATTGTAAAATCTTTACGCCGTCTAATTTTCTGTTTCAGTTTTTAACATTATGGTTCGATTTACTTTAACAATTCTTGTTTGTTGTTAAAATCTGATCAATTTATTGATTAATTGGTCAATTTTTATGAATTAGTAAGTTCTTGCAAATTAAAATAAATCTATTAGTTTTCATTTAACGATTTTTGTAATTAAACTTTAAATTTTTCGATAAGTAAGGATAATCTTTTTTAATCATATTTTAAATTCTTTAATTTTATTTAATATTTACCCAATTTTATTATAGTCTAATATTAATTCAATCTTTTTAAACCTTAAATATTTTTCTTATCAGTTTAACCATCGGCTCGATTTTTAAAACATTGGATGAAATGTGTACTTTAACTTAGAATTATCTATCATATGGTGTTAAAAAAACATTCCAAGAATATTAACTATTAATAAAAAGATTATGTATTGAGTTAAAGCTAGTTATGGAGATGGGGACCCAAATCGGGATAAAATAGAAAAATGAAACCGAAGATATTACATTTTATTGGTAAATTTTAGTCGTGTACGTGACACTATATTTTGTAAAAAGAAAAAATAAAGGCCACAGTGGGAAATCATCTAATGCTCTTAACTAGCTATGTTCAAAAGTACACTAGGACCAAAAAGTGCATGTATTAATTAATTATTGAGAAGAAAATCTGCAAATCTTACATTATTCTTGAGATAATGAGAGGTCAACATTAAATAGTATTATGGAGGTGACACGACAACACGGTTTTCGGCAGAAATTAGGAAGAGCAGAAAAAGTAACGAGAAACAACCACCACCACGAGGAGGAACCAACATCTGTCCCAGATATTTCGTCGTGGAACTGCCACATGGCATCAGAATCTGCATGATTGGTGTTCCCCGTTCGAAATCGGATTGGCTTATAATCTCTCCCACCCCCCCCCCCCACCATGCAGAATTGTGAGTTACAAAAGCACTGGCTTTTTCTTCCTGTTCCTACGGCTTTACTGTTCTGAAACAACCACGCCCACTTTCCTTAATTGTTTGTTCTTCAACACTTCTGGGTTTTGAAGAGTTATTTACTTCAATATCGTTGTGATTTGAACCACTAAAGAGAGCTGTGGAGTGAGATTTGTGGTTGTCACTGGGAAGTTCGTTTTTGTTTTGGAAAAGAAGGGAATGGCGTCTTCTATATTGTTCTGCGATTTGATCAATCCTTCAAGATCGTGTTTCTCGAGAAACCATTTCCCAATTCCTTCGTTTACCGGCAACCCAGTTGAGTTCTCGTCTTGTTCTCAGCTTAGCTACCAACTAAAAAGCAAGACAAGGAACCAAAGCAAGAAATGGACGCAAGTTAAAGCAGTGGTGTCAGAGGCACCTTCTGTGAGCGAACCAAATAGGAAACAGTCATCAGAGAAGAGGAAGCTAAAGATTCTTGTAGCTGGGGGTGGAATTGGAGGGCTGGTTTTTGCACTGGCTGCCAAGAGGAAGGGATTTGAGGTGTTGGTTTTCGAGAAGGACATGAGTGCAATAAGAGGAGAAGGACAATACAGAGGACCAATTCAGATACAGAGTAATGCTTTAGCTGCTTTGGAAGCTATTGATTTAGATGTTGCTGAAGAGGTTATGAAAGCTGGATGTATCACTGGTGATAGGATTAATGGACTTGTGGATGGGATTTCTGGTACTTGGTATGTTTCTCTCGACTTGTCTCATTTTCAATTTTTTTCTTTGCTTTTCATTATTTCTGCAAACTCTCTGGTGTTTTTCGGTTTGCCAAAACACTTGCGGTGAAGTGTAATTTTATTAGTGAAACGCTGTAGTCGTCATTTGAAGAATTACTTTAGTATAATTTGTTAATTATTGTAGTTTTAATGTAATCCAATTCCTCTTCATTATTGATTATTTCCTTTTTTACAATTGTTTAAATACGACAATGGTGAGTTCGATGTGTCCACTATTTTCATTACACGGAGTGGACTTTGCAATATCAACAAAAGATTTTCGGAATAGAAAATTGTTATGGTTGTCGGCCTTTTCTTAAGAGGGTGTTGGTTTTCAGTCGATTTAAATGATGCTAGTTGGTATCAGGTACGTCAAGTTTGATACCTTCACTCCTGCAGCGGAACGTGGGCTTCCAGTCACAAGAGTTATTAGCAGAATGACTTTGCAACGAATATTAGCTGATGCAGTCGGAGAAGATATTGTTTTGAATGGAAGCAATGTTGTTAGTTTCAAAGATGATGGAAATCAGGTAACTTTGACGTTTTGAGTTCATGTTCCGGCCATATTCTTCCCCCATGGATTGCATTCAATTGGTAGTTCTATTATGTGTTTGTCTGACTTTATGATGTAATCGTTGAATCAATTTGTTAGATTGTAGTAGCTTTTCTGTATCTATAACTCTTGTTACTTTTGCAATCTATGTATCAGGTTACTGTGACACTTGAGAATGGACAAAGGTATACAGGTGATCTCCTTGTTGGTGCTGACGGAATATGGTCTAAGGTTACCATCGCCACCTATTTAGTCATTGAATGATATCAATTAGTTTCTCAACACATATAAAACAAATATTGCAATGTTCTTCCACTCATGTCAGTCTCTGTTGCTTTACTGATAAACTCCAATAATATAATCTTGTCAAATAAATTTGTAGGTGAGAAAGGAGTTGTTTGGATCCAAGGAAGCTGTTTACTCTGATTATACTTGTTATACCGGCATAGCAGATTTTGTGCCCGTTGATATTGAGACTGTAGGGTATGTTTCAGTTCATGTCTTTGAAGGTTTCTTTTGATTACAACTCTTATTCAATCTGTTTGATTTCTTCATGTTGTTTGAGTAATTAACATCAAGAGCGTATTACTTTGAAACTTCTCTTATTCAGGTATCGAGTGTTTTTGGGTCACAAACAATACTTCGTCTCATCAGATGTGGGTGCTGGAAAGATGCAGTGGTATGCTTTTCACAAGGAACCGCCTGGTGGCGCAGATGGCCCCTCTGGTAAGTACTCAAAACTTTCCCTTGAATGTTCTTTTATTGAAGAACATTATGGTCTAGGAAACGATCTATCCACATGCTAAATTTTGTGTTTTCTACTAAAATTTGGAACTTAAAACAAGAATATAATTGATCCAAGTATTTTGTGTAATAATTACTCCCATATGAATCAGTTTTGTATTTGTAAACAATCAAACAAGAAGTCTTTCACTGATAAAACATAGTACATGAGATTGCTGCATCTGGATGCATTTTATACTTTTTTTTTTTTTCATAAATCTTGGGGGATTTGAAGATCCAGATGTACAAGAGTTGAAATCAAGATTTGGCCATAAGCAAACTCCACATCTTTTAGAGGGAGATGATTTATAGTGGCAATGGCTTGGTTTATGATGTCACAAATTCTTGACTTACTATGCAGGTAAGAAGGAAAGGCTACTGAAAATATTTGAAGGTTGGTGTGACAATGTGATGGATTTGATAAATGCAACTGATGAAGATGTCATTCTTCGACGTGATATATATGACCGAACACCTACCTTAACATGGGGAAAGGGTCGTGTGACCTTGCTCGGGGATTCTATCCATGCCATGCAACCTAATATGGGTCAAGGGGGTTGTATGGCCATTGAGGTACATAAATTGAAGCATACTCTTCTATGACATTAGAATTTCAATGGAGTTAAGAACTATTTGTTATTAGTTTTAAAAGTGACAGAGTTTGCAATGAAATGGATGGAGATTCTTAAAAGAACTATTTCCTATAAAAACGTGAAGGGTGTCTAGAGATCCAGAAGATTTAATTAAAACCTGATGGACCATTTGTTTAATTGTTACAGGATAGTTATCAACTTGCACTGGAGCTTGACAAAGCATGGGAACAAAGCATCAAATCAGGAACTCCCATTGATGTTGTTTCTTCATTAAAGAGGTAATGACCATGCATCTCTTTCAGAATTCAGGAGCTATTAGGAAAAGAAACTGGGCTTAATGAAGTTTTTGGACAATCCCATAGTTGTGCTTTTTGTTGAGATCACGAGGGGAAATCGCCTATAAGGCCAAAAGACCTGTGAAATCATTTGGTTAATGCAATCCCTTTTGAGACAAATTGACATTGGAGAAAACTCTAAAGCTAAAGCGAAATGTTCAGTGTCATGTCTATGATTGAGGGGGAAAAGTCTGTGGAGTATTACCATAAATGTCTCCTTTCATCAAATATGCAATCTATGAAAACCATGTTCTTTAGCCATTATACACAATCACACTTTCTATGGTTTTATGCGTCAAATTTGGGAAATTCCTCTAACTATCTTAATTGACTCATTTATCCATTTTATTTTGCATAGCTATGAAAGAGCTAGAAGGCTTCGTGTTGCTGCTATCCATGGCATGGCAAGAATGGCTGCAATAATGGCTTCTACTTATAAGGCTTATCTGGGTGTGGGACTTGGTCCATTATCTGTAGGTGTCTTTGTTGATTGCTGTTGTTAAATTATATTCACCGAGAAAAAACATAGTGTAATTGATAATTTTGGTGCTAAATTCTGATTGCTATTTGGCTTGCTTTCTCAGTTCTTGACAAAGTTTCGGATACCACATCCAGGAAGAGTCGGTGGGAGATTTTTTATTGACATATCAATGCCCTTGATGCTCAGTTGGGTCCTAGGTGGTAATAGGTTTGATCTCTACTACCCTGTTTTCACTGCATAAGTATTCTTCCTCTTTCAAACTCTTGGTCCTTTATCTACTGGGTTATTAAGATCTATGGCATGAAAAGTGAAGCAAAAACAATGGATGGGTGGGGACTAGGTCTGCCCATGCACACCTATGGAATCCAATTAAAATTTTCTTTTCAGGCATATTGAGAAGTATCCTTAAGGCTATTTAAATCAACAAATGTTTCCTTGTATTGTAGCTCAAAACTGGAAGGGAGATATCCAAGTTGCAGACTTTCAGACAAGGTATTTTTTCCAATCAAGTTTCTGAATTTTATTAAGTGTAATTTAGGTGTTCTGTAGAATCCTTATCCTTCTGATTATGACATGAATTGTTAATGATTTCTTTAGGCAAATGACCAGTTAAGGAGGTGGTTTGAAGATGATGATGCTCTAGAGCGTGCTCTTAATGGAGAGTATGTACTAAATTCCTTGTGAATATCATCTCCGCTACATTTAACATTGGTGGTCAAGTCCAGTCACCTTCCTTTCTCTAACCTGATTCATTGTTTGTTAGGTGGTTTTTAGTAAGATCTAGAGACGAGGCTGATGCTTCACGCATACATTTGAGTAGGGATGAGAACAAAACCTGCATAATTGGGTATGACTCCGATTTTGATCAGACTTTAGGGGAAACAATTACAGTTATTGAACTAAGTTGTCCTCCTAATACCTCCTTATCATACTAGTTCTAATGTGTTCTTTAATTGAAGGAGTGTACCACATGAGGATCCTCAAGGATTGTCAATCGTAGTACCTTCACCTAAGGTAATTTAATTTAGGAACTAGTCCCATAATTTACCCTCTTTAATTACGGTGGAATGTGTTCTTAGATTATAGTGAGAATCATCATGGTAAGACTCTTATTTTGTCAAGATCAGGTTTCCAGAACTCATGCCCAAATCAGTTATAAAGACGGTTCATTTTACCTTACTGATTTACGGAGTGAACACGGTACCTTTATAACAGAGTAAGTACTTTAGCAGATTGCATCTCCATCACAAATTATAAAAGATATTTCTGTGTCTAATATTAACAATTTCCTTGCATCTGCAGTAATGAGGGAAGGCGACACAGGCTGCCACCCAACTTTCCTTCCCGATTTCATCCGTCAGATGTGATCGAGTTTGGTTCTGATAAGGTGATAAAACAATCCTTGCATTTTTGCTTGCATCAATGTGATTTGGGTGCATCTTTCTCTTGCATTCCTTCCGATATGTATTAAAATAATCTAATGCTTAACACCACCATACATGTTCCACGGATACTTCGCTAGTAAAATGCTCTCATTCATTACGGTTGGTTCTAGTGTCAGTGCTACAATAACAAACTATTAAACCTATCATGCGCAGGCATCTTTTCGTGTAAAGGTACTAAGATCTCCTCCTGAATTTATGGTGAAGAAAGAAAAAGTTGGTGAAATGATTCAAGCGGTATGAAAAATGTCTGCAAGTTCATAATTTTGGAAGTATATAGGAATTTTGTACAGCTTTTACTTGGAGCAGCAAAGGGACGTTTGAGTCTGCCGCAATTTTTTACAGATCAGGAAATGAAGTCCAGAATATTATACAACATAAAACATGTAAAATCAACCCTTCGTTACGGAGGTGATTGCAATCTGGAAAATGTAATATCAAGCTTTCTTAACACTGAACATAATAAGGTATACAGATTGTTTAGGAAAGGGCTGGAAAGTATTGATATCCATGTGAAGCACTATTCATAATTCATAGTCATCTGCATTACTATTTCTACGGGCCACGTATATGTTTAAAATTTAACCACTTATAAGTACACATCAAAGATGGTCGTGTCAGACTAATCATTTGATAACTAAAGTTGGACCTAAGTTGTCATTTTAGTTCCACCACCGAGAAGGGGAGCCTGGACCATGTACTAAATCAAATGGAAAGCTGAATTTGTGCAGAAAAGAAGGAAGAAAACGAAATTCTCTTCTACTTATTCTGCAGGCTTAGACCATACGATAATGGAGGCTCAAACTGGTGCTATGGTTCAAGAAAATGAGATATCTTACAATCATCGACTGTACTTGAATGAATCTTGATAAGGTCAACCAGTTCAATTATTTGATTAGAATACTGCTTCCGTTTTAGCATCATACAACAAAGGCAAGTCGGGTCTTAGAACCTTTGCACATTTTCATATTCTAAACACATCTAAGGCCTCCTCGAGAATGAATTTAGCAGCTCTTATGTCAAAGAACATTATCATCTACCCTTTCTTGGATCCAATCAATGCCCTACGCTGTCAAATTTGGTCAGACCGAGGCTGAAAGATATTGGCCAACAAAGGTTTTATTTCAAGCCTGCATGACTAGTCCATGAAGGTTTTGATAAAGTGGTTTATGTTTAGCAATTCATTAGCTACATTCTCAACCCACCTCACGCGTTGGAATAAGGTAGTCTTCAGCAATATATTCCATAAAAAAAAGGTTGTTAGCTCTGTTGGCTGGCATTTAGAGGGTAATGAATCGTGATAACTTAGATTCGCTTTTGGCACTGGAGTATAAGCTTAGCGCAGACTTATTATAGGTGCTGTGTGAGTAGGAGATTTACTGACATCAGCAAGCCTAGTGTGCATGGTTGGTGCAGGGTGATTGCAACACCAAATACTATCATATTGTTACTGTGTCCAAAAGGCAGAAGTTGAAGATTGGGTGGTTAATGGATAATAATGGGATCGAGATATCTAATCCAGTGCAATTGTGTAACACAGCAAGGCATTATTTTTTCGACTTGTATGCTACTGAAGAGATTACCAATTATAGGTTTCCCATTACAGGAGCCTTCCTATCTTAACAGAGGAGCTATCAACGACCTGGCTACACCTGTCCACGCGTCCGAAATCAAAAATGTTGTTTTTGATATGAATCCCAATAGGGGTAGATGGATTTACCGCTTTATTTTTTCAGAACCAATGGGACAAAGTTGGACCAAAAGTGGTGGATTTTATTCAACAAATCTTCAGATATGAACATTGGGAGCAGGAGCTGAATCGAACTATCCTAGTACTGACTTCGAAAGTCTCTTCTCCGAAGTATGTTACTCAATTTAGACCTATCAGCCTTTGCTCAATGATTTACAAAAGTATCTCTAAAGTTATTGCGAGTAGAGTGAAGAACCAAATTGATTACGTAGTGGTGACTACCCAATGTAGCTTTATCCTTAGAAGACATATAACGGATAATATTATCATAGCCCATGAGGTAATTAATTCGCTGAGAAAGAAGAAGGGGAAGACAGGATATTTTGCCCTCAAAGTGGATTTGGAAAAAACTTACGATAGACTCCACTGGGATTTTATAGAAGACACTCTTAGGGATATTGGGATTCCGAATAGCTTAGCCAGTGTCATTATGAAGTATGTGACTACGGTTACATTGCAAGTTGCTTGGAATGACACTCTTTCTGATTTGTTCACTCCTACAAGGGATATTCGACAAGGCGATCCACTCTCGCCTTATTTATTCGTACTTTGCATGAAAAGTTTAGGCCATCTTATTTCACACGAGGTAGGTAAAGGGCTTTGGAAACTGATTAAGCTGAGTAAAGCATGGCCTTCCCTTTCCCGTCTGTTCTTTGTCGACGACCTTGTGCTATTTGGCAAAGCAACGGACACCCAAATTTAGGTGGTGTTGAGGACATTGGAGTCTTTTTGCAAGGCTTCAGGACATAAAATGAGTACTGATAAAACTCAAATCTTTTTCTCCAAGAATGTTTCTAGGGAGCAGTGCGCAGTCTCAGTTAAGCACTGCAAATTCAATGCACTAACGACCTTGGTAAATATCTTGGAGTACCTTTAATTCATGAGCGAACAACGAGAAAAACGTACCAGTACATCCTTGATAAAGCGCAATAGAAGCTCGCAGGCTAGAGCGCGAGGGCTCTGTCTCTTGTAGAGCGTGTCATTTTAACTCAATCAGTGATCTCGTCCCTTCCAATATACACCATGCAGATTGTGAGACTACCCAGATAATTCTGCAATGATATAATGATGGATTTTATCCGGGGCTCAAAAGAAGGTCACCACAAATCGCAACTAATTAATTGGGAGGCAGTTTGTCCACCGAAAAACATAGGGGGCCTTGGGCTTAAACGAATTCGTTTCTCCAATGACGCCTTACTTACTGAGTTGGGCTGGGATTTGATTACTAAGCCGTCAGCTTTATGGGTGCAGATCCTTCGAGCTAAATATCGTTTTGTTGCTCACCACATCCCTCAAACTCTAGATAGGAAAGAGGCTTTGGTCATTTGGAGGAGGATATCCACTACCTGGTGAATTGTCCGCCAAGGCCTCAAATGGAAAGTCGGTAATGACTGCCGTATTAATTTTTGGTTGGATCCTTGGTTGGATGATTGGGGCTCGCTTTTATTTGTGACAACATCCCACCTTCCAGAAAGCGCGCTGTATACCAAAGTAATAGATTTTGTGGACGAGCTTGGTAATTGGAAATGGAACCTCTTCCAACATTATCTTCCCTCTATTGTTTGCTTGGATATTGTGGCTCTTCGGGCCCTATTACAAGGGATGGGAGAGGACAGAGTAGTATGGGGACTAGCTAAACATGGAGGATTTACGGTAGCTTCCGTATATTACTTCATTAAAGATAATGCTCCAGAGGACCGTAACAAGATAATGGAGGCTCAAATTGGTGTTATGGTTCAAGAAACGAGATGTCTTACCATCATCCACTATACTTGAATGGATTTTGATAAGGTCAACTAGTTCATTATTTGATTAGAATACTGCTTCCTTTTTAGCATCATACAACGAAGGCAAGTCGGGTCTTAGAACCTTTGTACATTTTCATATTCTAAACACATCTAAGGCCTCCTCGAGAATGAATTTAGCAGCTCTTATGTCAAAGAACATTATCATCTACCCTTTCTTGGATCCCATCAATGCCTTATGCTGTTAAATTTGGTCAGACCGAGGCTGGACGATATTGGCCAACAAAGGTTTTATTTCCAGTCTGCATGACTAGTCCATGAAGGTTTTGATAAAGTGGTTTATATTTAGCAATTCATTAGCCACATTCTCAACCCACCTCAGGCGTTGGAATAAGGTAGTCTTCAGCAATATATTCCATAAAAAAAAGGTTGTTAGCTCTGTTGGCTGGCATTTAGAGGGTAATGAATCGTGATAACTTAGATTCGCTTTTGGCACTGGAGTATAAGCTTAGCGCAGACTTATTATAGGTGCTGTGTGAGTAGGAGATTTACTGACATCAGCAAGCCTAGTGTGCATGGTTGGTGCAGGGTGATTGCAACACCAAATACTATCATATTGTTACTGTGTCCAAAAGGCAGAAGTTGAAGATTGGGTGGTTAATGGATAATAATGGGATCGAGATATCTGATCCAGTGCAATTGCGTAACACGGCAAGGCACTATTTTATCGACTGGTATGCTACTGAAGAGATTACCAATTATAAGTTTCCCATTACAGGAGCCTTCCCTATCTTAACAGAGGAGTTATCAACGACCTAGCTACACCTGTCCACGTGTTCGAAATCAAAAATGTTGTTTTTGATATGAATCCCAATAGGGGTAAATGGATTTACTGCTTTATTTTTTTGGAACCAATGGGACATCGTTAGACTAGAAGTGGTGGATTTTATTTAACAAATCTTCAGACATGAACGTTCGGAGGAAGAGCTGAATCAAACTATCCTGGTACTGATTTTGAAAGTCTCTTCTCCGAAGTATGTTACTTAATTTGGATCTATTAGCCTTTGCTCAGTGATTTACAAAATTATCTCTAATGTTATTGTGAATAGAGTGAAGAACCACGTTGCTTACCTAGTGGTGACTACCCATTGCATTTTTATCCTCAGAAGACATATAACGGATAATATTATCATAGCCCATAAGGTAATACATTCGCTGAGAAAGAAGAAGGGGAAGACAGGGTATTTTGCTCTCAAAGTGGATTTGGCAAAAGCTTACGATAGACTCCATTGGGATTTTATAGAAGACACTCTTAGGGATATTATGATTTCGAATAGCTTAGCCAGCGTTATTATAAAGTGTGTGACTACGGTTACAATGCAAGTTGCTTGGAATAACACTCTTTCTAATTCGTTCACTCCTACATAGGGTATTCGACAAGGCGATCCGCTCTCGCCTTATTTATTCGTACTGTGCATGGAAAGTTTAGGCCATCTTATTTCACATGAGGTAGGTAAAGGGCTTTGGAAACTGATTAAGCTGAGTAAAGCATGGCCTTCCCTTTCCCATCTGTTCTTTGCCAACGACCTTGTGCTATTCGGCGAAGCAACGGACACCCAAATTCAGGTGGTGTTGAGGATATTGGATTCTTTTTATAAGGCTTCAGGACAGAAAATAAGCACTGATAAAACTCAAATCTTTTTCTCCAAGAACGTTTCTAGGGAGCAGCGCGCAGTCGTAGCTAAGCACTGCAAATTCAATGCACTAACAACCTTGGTAAATATTTTGGAGTATCTTTAATTCATGAGCGAACAACGAGAAAAACATACCAGTACATCCTTGATAAGGTGCAACAGAAGCTCGTAGGCTGGAGTGCGAGGGCTTTGTCTCTTGCAGAGCATGTCACTTTAACCCAATCAGTGATCTTATCCCTTCCAATATACACCATGCAGATTGTGAGACTGCCCAGACAATTCTGCGATGATATAATGAGGGATTTTATTCGGGGCTCAAAGGAAGGACATCACAAACTACACCTAATTAATTGGGAGGCAATTTAGGGGGCCTCAAGCTTAAACAAATTCATTCCTCCAATGATGCCTTACTTACTGAGTTGGGATGGGATTTGATTACTAAACCGTCAGCTTTATGGGTGCAGATCCTTTGAGGTAAATATCGTTTTGTTGCTCACCACATCCCTCAAACTCTAGATAGGAAAGGGGTTTCGGTTATTTGGAGGAGGATATCCGCTACCTGGTGAATTGTCTACCAAGTCCTCAAATGGAAAGTCGCTAATGACCGCCGTATTAAGTTTTGGTTGGATCCTTGGTTGGATGATTGGGGCCTCCTTTTATTTGTGACAACATCCCACCTTTCAAAAAGCTTGCTGTATACCGAAGTAATAGATTTTGTGGACGAGCTTGGTAATTAGAAATGGAACCTCTTCCAACATTGTCTTCCCTCTACTGTTTGCTTGGATATTGTGGCTCTTCGGGCCCCATTAGAAGGGATGGGAGAGGACAGAGCAGTGTGGGGACTAGCTAAACATGGAGGCTTCACGGTAGCTTCCGCATATGACTTCATTAAAGATAAGCTCCAGAGGACTGTAACAAGATCTGGGATATGATATGGAAATGGCCGAGGCCACAACGAATACACTTGTTTCTTTAGCTTTTCGATAAAAGGAAGTTGTTGACCAACTAACAGCAAGTTGCTCGTCGATTCACAGCGGATAACAGTTGTCAGTTTTGTGGTCAAGAAGAGACAACCTTGCATGCATTTCGGGACTGTACCAGGGTAAAATCCTTTGGGCTTCAATTTCCCCCCGAAGTGGTCGATATCCTGTTCTTTCAATAAGATGAGGTGATGTGGTGAAAATCCAATATTGCTAAACAGCTACAAATACAACTTAGTGAGTGGACCACAATCTTTGGGATTTCTTGTTGGTATTTCTGGCAATGGTGTAATAAGAGCATCTTTGAGGATGGGTTTGTTTGGCCAGAAATGGGATCCAAAGTAGTTTTAGACTATGTTGCTTGGATAGATATGGCACAAGATGTCGCGGGCAGGGTTATTAAGACACAGGTTCAAACATAAACTGTCAGCCTTATGGGTGCAGATCCTCCGAGCTAAATATCATTTTGTTGCTCACCACATCCCTCAAACTCTAAATAGGAAAGGGGCTTCGGTCATTTGTAAGAGGATATCCGTTACTTGGTGAATTGTCCGCCAAGGCCTCAAATGGAAAGTCAGTGATGACTGCCGTATTAATTTTTGGTTGGATCCTTGGTTGGATAATTGGGGTCTGCTTTTATTTGTGACAACATTCCACCTTCTAGAAAGCTTGTTGTATACCAAAGTAACAGATTTTGTGGACGAGCTTGGTAATTGGAAATGGAACCTCTTCCAACATTATCTTCCCTTTACTGTTTGCTTGGATATTGTGGCTTTTCGAGCACATTAAAAGGGATGGGAGAGGACAGAGTAGTGTGTGGACTAGCTAAACATGGAAGCTTTGTGGTAGCTTCCGCATATGACTTCATTAAAGATAATGCTCCAGAGGATCGTAACAAGATCTGGGAAATGATATGGAAATGGCCGAGGCCACAACGGATACAATCATTTCTTTAGCTTCTCGCTAAAAGGAAGCTGCTGACCAACCAACAACGAGTCGCTGGTCGATCGGACGACAGTTGTCAGTTTTGTGGTTAAGAAGAGACAACCTTGCATGCACTTTGGGACTGTACCAGGGTAAAATCCTTTTGGCTTCAATTTTCCCCCGAAGTGGTCGATACTGAGTTCTTTCAACAGGATGAGGTGATGTGGTGGAAATCAAATATTGCTAAAGAACTACAAATACAACTGAGTGAGTGGACCACAAGATATATGTTCTTGGCTTGCTTACAATTCTTCCGCTGGTATGATTATGCATTTTGATACTGTTTTATCCCAAGGGGGAGACATCAGATTGTTTATAGTGAATGTTCCATTCAGGGGAAGATTTCATGATATATGTATGGCTATTCGTCTTACTTTTTGGCATTGTTTGTCCCAAGGGGAAGCAATTTAGATGATTGGATTGGATGATTGGATTATTGTTACTATGGATGCTCTTTGGAACTTATTGTTGCATTAAGGGGGATTCTTGGATTGAATTCAATTTCCATATGCCAAATTATGTGACTTAGGAGGAGCTTAGTATTTGTGACAAATATGCCAAAAAGGAGGAGATTGTTAGATATATGGTATATATCTTCTTATTTTGTTTTGGCATATTTATTATTAATTGGACCTATGAGATATTAATTGGATAATGATAGCTAATCATGTGTCTTTTTTTGACTTGAATTCGAAAACTATATGGATAATCTTTTAGTTATGTAGGAATCCCATCTTGGATTGAAGTCTATTTTAAGAGGGAGTGTAATATATCATATATGCGTGAAGTTTGAGATTATGGCAGGATTTTGTTTGGATGAGGATAAGGTAAGTGGTTTTTGCGTAAAGGATGGTGAAAATCTCAATTAAGGTATCGTGGATTTTTGACAAATAACTTAAGGGTATTGCAGGAATTTTGCTTAAGGATTAAATGTCTTTTGAAAGATACGATGGTTGTGTGTTGACTGGTGAACAAAAAAGAAACCCACAAAAATTGATGGTTGAGCATGTGTGTGCGTGGCATAGAAGGTGAAGACTATTAATTGGTTTACAGCTGCAGTATTTGTACGGTGTTTATGTGGGTATAAGACATAGAGTTTATATGAGATAAGTGAACGTGGTTGTGGGTATGCATTATTATCCATTGAACAAACACTGCAGAAATCTACATAGAAGTGAGTGTGTAAAAATGAAGTTGGCTTACATGTACGGCAACGCTGTTGATGTGCGTGAGCATTGGTGTGTTTTATTTTGGTAGACAGCTAAATAACATGGCTTGATTAATATATGCTACGTGAAGAGAGCCACGGTGTAGTGATTAATTGAAGCAGGATCGTTTTAATTGAAGAATTATTTCGAGGAGCTAAAATCATAGGGAAGTTGTTTTTTTTTTCTATTTCAAGTGTATTTAGTTTTTGTTCTTTATTATTCTAATCACTTGAGTTATTTGTTTATTGTTCTTTAGTTAAAAGATTGATTGAGAAAATTCTCTGTCGAGGTTAGTACGAGGCGGTCGTACTATTGGGTGTGAAAATCTTTCACAGGAAGTGAGGTTGAGTGATAGTGTCAAAGATTGAGTAGTGTCGACTCAGTAAAGCCTCGAGTAATTCTATTGTACTTCAGTGAAAGTGATTAAGCTGGAAGAGGGCCCCGCAGATGTAGGCAAGGAGTGTCGAACTGTGTTACCAAATTTTTGTGTTTCTTTATTATTTCGATTTTGCTTGTTTTATTTTATTGATGGCAAAGAAATTTGCGGAAAGTTGCAAAATAATTAACCCCCTTCCAATGTACACCATGCAGACTGTGAGACTGCCCAGACAATTCTATGATGATATAATGAGGGATTTTATGCTCAAAGGAAGGCCATCACAAACCGCACCTAGTTAATTGGGAGACAGTTTGTCGGCCAAAAAACACAGGGGGCCTCGGGCTTACACAAATTCGTTCCTCCAATGACACCTTACTTACTGAGTTAGGTTAGGATTTGATTACTAAACTGTCAGTTTTATGGGTGCAGATCCTTCAGGCTAAATATCGCTTTGTTGCTCACCACATCCCTTAAACTCTAGATAGGAAAGGGGCTTCGGTCATTTGGAGGGGGATATCTGCTACCTGGCGAATTGTTCGCCAAGGCCTCAAATGGAAAGTCAGTAATGGTCGTCGTATTAATTTTTGGTTGGATCCTTGGTTGGATGATTAGGGTCCACTTTTATTTGTGACAACATCCAGCCCCGGCGCAGGGGCGAGGTGGGCCACTACCCAGGGCCCACTTTTATTTTTAAAAAAATTACATGTAAAAATATAGTTTATTAAAAAAATTTTAAAAATTTATTTTTAACTAATATCAGGTGCCCATATCTTCTCTTTCGTCCCGGGCCTACAAAATCTCAAGACCGGCCCTGACAACATCCCACCTTTTGGAAAGCTTGCTGTATACCAAAGTAACAGCTTTTGTGGACGAGCTTGGTAATTAGAAATGGAACCTCTTCCAACATTATCTTCCCTCTACTGTTTGCTTGGATATTGCGGTTCTTCGGGGCCCATTAGAAGGGATGGGAGAGGACATAGCAGTGTGGGGATCAGCTAAACATGGAGGCTTTACAGTAGCTTCCGCATATGACTTCATTGAAGATAATGCTCGAGAGGATCGTAACAAGATTTGAGATATGATATACAAAAACTCGAATCTTTTTCTCCAAGAACGTTTCTAGGGAGCAACGTGCAGTCTCAATCAAGCACTGCAAATTCAATGCACTAACAACCTTGGTAAATATCTTGGAGTACTTTTAATTCATGAGCGAACAACGAGGAAAATGTACCAGTACATCTTTGATAAAGCGCAACAGAAGCTCGCAAGCTAGAGCGCGAGGGCTCTGTCTCTTGCGGGGCGTGTCACTTTAACCCAATAAGTGATCCCGTCCCTTCCAATGTACACCATGCAGACTGTGAGACCGCCCAGACAATTCTATGATGATATAATGAGGGATTTTATGCTCAAAGGAAGGGCATCACAAACCGCACCTAGTTAATTGGGAGACAGTTTGTCGACCGAAAAACACAGGGGGACTCGGGCTTACATAAATTTGTTCCTCCAATGATGCCTTACTTACTGAGTTGGGCTGGGATTTGATTACTAAACCGTCAGCTTTATAGGTGCAGATCCTTTAGGCTAAATATCGTTTTGTTGCTCACCAGATCCCTTAAACTCTAGATAGGAAAGGGGCTTCGGTCATTTGGAAGGGGATATCCACTACCTAGTGAATTGTCCGCCAAGGCCTCAAATGGAAAGTCAGTAATGGCCGTCGTATTAATTTTTGGTTGGATCCTTAGTTAGATGATTGGGGTCCACTTTTATTTGAGACAACATCTCATCTTCCAGAAAGCTTGTTGTATACCAAAGTAACAGATTTTTTAGACGAGCTTGGTAATTGGAAATGGAACCTCTTCCAACATTATCTCCCTCTACTGTTTGCTTGGATATTGCGGCTCTTCAAGGCCTATTAGAAGGGATGGGAGAGGATATAGCAATATAGGGATCAGCTAAACATGGAGGCTTTACAGTAGCTTCCGCATATGACTTCATTGAAGATAATGCTCCAGAGGACCGTAACAAGTTTGGGACATGATATAGAAATGACCGAAGCCACAGCAGATACGCTCGTTTCTTTGGCTTCTCGCTAAAAGGAAGTTACTGACCAACCAACTGCGAGTTGCTTGTCAATTCACAACGGATGATAGTTGTCAGTTTTGTGGTCTAGAAGAGACAATCTTGCGTGCACTTCGGGACTGTACCTGGGTAAAATCCTTTTAGCTTCAATTTCCCCCCGAAGCGGTCGATACTAAGTTCTTTCAACAGGATGAGGTGATGTGATGAAAATCCAATATTGCTAAACAACTACAAATACAGCTAAGTGAGTGGACCAAAATCTTTGGGGTTTCTTACTGGTGTTTACGGCAATGGCATAATAAAAGTATCTTTGAAGATGGGTTTGTTTTGCCAAAAGTGGGATTCAAAGTATTTTTGGACTATATTGCTTGGATAGATATGGCACAAGATGTCGCAGGTAGGGTTATTAAGATACAAGGTTTGCCATTGGGTAGGCCCAATGGAGGGATGGGTTAAATAACTACGATGGAGCGGTTAAGCTCGGGTCAAACATTGTTACTATTGGAGGACTACTTAGGGATTACAAAGGACTTTGGTGTGGTGGATTCATGCAAAATATGGAGAGTGCTTGCCAATTATTGCTGAACTATGGGGGGTGCATTCAGGACTCAGCTTGGCTTGAGACCTCGACTTTCGACGTGTTGTCATAAAAGTAAATTCTTTAGAGATAATCAACATTCTTTCTTCATCCATATTAATGTTAATTGAAGGTCTTTTTTTGGTACAAAATATTTGGATTTTAATGCATCGTACTTAGGATGTTCAGTTTCAATACGTTTATAGAGAAAAGAGTCAGAGTATTGATAGCTTCGCTAATTTAGCCTTAATATCAGTATCAGGATTACATATTTTTCAGGAACCTCCGACTATAACTAGGGAATTGGTCTGAAAGAATCTGCAAGGCATTTTATATCAATGAATACTACAATAACGTAGTAGTAGAACTTTTTCCTCCGTTATCCCAAAAAGAAAAAAAGAACATTAGAACGCCATATATTGAAGCATTCGAGAAAGAGACGCCTACCCTACAATTATGCAACATATGAGTAGACTATGTAACAGCTATAGTGACATAACAGGCACAGTTCTCCTTGGGCTCTATCCTCTTCATGTCAACTAATGGCCACCCTCCCGCAATCATTTGGGTAAGTCCAGAGCTCAAGATATTCCAAATGGCAACATCCTATTTCATCTATCACACAAAAGATCCAAACCAAGTGCTGTTGTCTCCCTCGGCATGACTCCATTGCCAGTTCCAGTGACCCTTCCAAAGACCAGATAGGCCATCTCTCGACAAAAGACAAACATTTATTGACTCTCTACCGCCCCTACGTTATCAACTTACCACATGATCAGTCTACTGATGGACTCATATGCTAGGATTCTTACGTCTTCATCTGTCAATGTACAAAGGAGGGTCCATCCAACTATCTACTGATGGACTCATATGCTACGATGCTAACTACTTTATCTATCAATGTACAAAGGAGGGTCCATACAACTACATAAGTCACCGTGTAGGCATTTCCAGCTCTGCAGGAGCACAAGTGATAGAGGTGCATATGCGGTGGGATAGCCATGTGCCTTGAACAAGCAATAGTTACCGAGTGGTGGATGACGGTGGCAGGTGGCAGTAACCGTTGTTGCATTAATTGCCTTTACATGGGAATACTTCGTGCTTCTTTTATTTGTTTTCCTACCGGTCCTTCGCATTATCTGTTGTTATGATTCTTACTTTCTCCAACTAACCGTTGGTGGCATTTCTCAAATGGAGAAAAAATAATATGTTCCTGAAGCTGTTAGTCCACCATCTGAAACGCAAGAGACTGTGATTCTAACAATCATTATCGACCAAACTCATCAAATTTGGATTTTTCTCGTACCTTCATTGGCATTGGGTATTTCTCTGTTTTCTAGTATAAACTAAGACTTCAAATTTGAAACATGATGAATCTAGACAGAATGAGGTTGAAACGTTTGAATTGAATTATAGTATGATTCGGGTATTCATCTCATACAAAAGAATAAACACTATCTGCTGAATGCTACACTATTCGCTGAGATGCCGCAGAAATATTCCTTGCTTTGTCCTTACCAACATTCCTATCTCGGGATAAAAAAGAAAATCACGTTACTGTTCTGGTACTGTACTAATTATTCCCATCATTTCCAATTACCCAATGGGAATAAGGACAAGGTTGGAGGAGATTTTTTCTTTGTAATTGAGATATTATGTTCGAGCATTCCAAGAAGCAAGCCCTGACCAAACTTGCAGGGTGTCTCTGATCTGCAGAGGACTTGGACCCATTTAGACATTCCAGTCATGAGTGAAATCAAACTTGGGAGTTCGAGTTGGGACTATAACAGCTCTTTCAAACCTTGGATGCTTAATGTCTAGTGAAGAATGTCACAGAATGGTCTAAGTAATGAAGTACTTCTCGGAACCCCAAAAAGGAGGGAAATTGAAACCTAGTGTAAAACTTAATGGAATAATGACATTAAGTTTCAGTGAATAAGTTTAACAATAACCTATCACATTCCCATCACACGAGGAGAAGATCAACATTTTTTTGAGATAAACTGTTACCGAAGAACTCTGAAAATCAAGTTCTCTGTTGCTTAATCTTGTGTACGGCCACCTTCTCAAGTGTTCCCTATTGCTCTTTTGGTCTTCTAGGACTGCGCACCAGCCGAGTACCAACTGTGTACCAAAGAGACAAGGCTTTCACATCTCAAAAGAAAAACGTGTGGGTCAACAAACAAACTTTTGTTCCAAAAAGGCAAAATAAGAGTTCTTCAACTTTCTTTAAGGGATTGCAGGTCCGATCTACTGTTAAAAAAAAAGATGCGGATTTGAATCATGGTTAGAATTGTAGTGAGAGAACAACATCTACAATTCATTAAAAATTTAAAGAAAATAATCAATAAAAATTGAAATAATTATGAATTTTAAATGTCGATTAAATCTAATTTATTATATAATTATTTAAATATATTTCATTATTAAATTACTTTAAAATACATAATTTATATTTAAAAACTCATAATTTACTTTAAAATGATATCTACGATACCACGATCGATAATAGAAACCAAAAGATTTTGGTTTTCAAAATCTAATAAAATACAAAAATATATATAAAAAAAGGAGATGACTCTCTCCTTGTGTTATATGTAAACTCATGCTTAATAAATACATGACGCCGTTTTGAACATTAAACGAGATTGGACGTGATTATTTTTTAGACTGAGAATCCAAACTCATATGTACATTATATGACTGACTAGGACAGAACTTTCTTCCACTTGGTTTGTACTCTCTCAGTAGCCCCATCACAATCACCTCAATAGACAGTAATTCAATTTGCGCCTTTCTTCCCATTCCTTCTCTTTTATTAAGGACTGACGCTGATCGTCTGGTGAAAAAGTAAAAGGTGAAAAGTTAAAGAAAACGAAAGGAAAAACAAGGAACAAAACGACACTTTTCGAGAAGCTAAACGACGGGACTAAAATGGATGTCCCGCTGTCCCACAACAGCAGCGTAACGTTGACACTGAGCTCCATCTCCCTCCTTCCGTCCTCCTCCATCGCTGAAAGTGGGACCCCCATTAACGTCTCTCTTTGCTCCAAAAAAGAGCGCACACGTGCACTTAAGTTAAGGCGCCTCATTTCAAAAGCTGGTTCATGGCTCGATTAATAACAACATTTCTAAAGCTGGTTTGGCTCCATTAATCACAACACCACTCTCAATCCACTCCTTTACCAAAAATAATTAATAAATACATTAATTATTATTAAATTAAAAACAGGACAAATGGATTATTAATATGTAATGCATAAACAACTGATGTAAAATATTCAGTTTAAATATGTAATACATACCTAAGTATACGAATTTATAAGTTATACTATAAATGATAAAAAATAGAGAAAATTTACTTGTGGAGAATACCAACAATCTCGGATATAAAATTCTGGAACCCCGTTTACTAATCTCCTTTTTAGGGGTTATTTTGTTGTACGCTCCTTTTCGTTGTACAATATCAACTCGTCTGCCTGTGTAATTTTTTTTCCCTTAAGATATAAGATTTATAAAAATAAAATACATGTAAACAGTTAAGAATCTGGAGGGCTTTTCTACTTTTATTACCGGGCAACCGATTCCGCCAGTTTCCCGATTCTATGCACCAGCTCTGGCGACAGTTTCTTGACCGTTTTCCTTTCCTTCTCGGGTCGGAAATCGAATCCTAATGCATCCGACACCTCCTCGGAGCTCCATCCAGATTTCCGGAGCGAGTCTGAGAACCGATCTGCTTTCAATAGCAGAGCATCCAAAACCGCTTGGCTGTCCAACAACACCATCTCTCCTTCGAAAAAACCCGAAGCCGATACTTGAACCATTTCGGATATATCCGACTCACTCCACCCGCCTTCCCTCAAAACCGATCCGATTTGCTCCATATACTCATCCACCCATTTCGGTACTTCGGATCTAGCTCGCATGTCGATAAACCGCTCCGGTGAGTTCCTTCTCCGACGGTTCACTGCAGCATCGCTCCAGAACTCGACCCATCGCGGCGTTCTTACTATCCCCGTATCCAAGCTCCTACGTGAAAAATTCGACGACGTACCGGCTGACTTCTCGCTCACGGATCTTTGCTTCTGTAAAAGTATCGGGTCAGATTCGGAGCTCCGAAAGGGAGACTCGCGGTCGAAAAAATCAGATAGGTCCAGACCGCAGCAGAAGATTCGATTCTCGTCGACGAAAAATATGGGGTTACCAGCTAGAGAAGGGTTACAAGGAATGTAACAATGGTTGAAAATAGGAATCAACAATGGAGCTCTCTTTAACGCATTTCTCGCAACACGCAATGCTTTTTCTGGATCAGACGGTCTGACGCCCCAAGACTTAGACCAAAGTGCTTTACGTGCGATTTGGAATGAGATAGCCGCGATTGGAAGATCAAGAGATGCTCGGAGATGGAGGCGAGCGCCGCTGGAGCGCCAGTCGGGAAATCCGGCGGCGACCGGCAATCCGGCGGAGAGGACAGCTCGGAGGTCAGGAGGGAAGGCGAAACCGAACTCGGCCTCGGCTCGGGCGAACTCGGCGTCGGATAAGCCGGGTTGAACTTGGACACCTGAGCTGCGTAAATGGGTCATGACTTTATCGGCAAGTGAAGAGAAGGAGAGTAGGCCGTTGCGGACTGGGATAGTGGAGACGGTCGACGGCGCGGCTGCTCTCGCAGAGAGGCGGCGGAGGCCGGCTATATGTGCCGGGTTTAGACCAGTCATTCTCCGGTCGACATCGACCATTGTGAGTTAACTGCTGTTTACTCGCGGAGACTCGTGTTATTTCTGATAAGTGAAGTGGAAAGGTGAATAAGACAGCGAGAGTTGAGCAGAGCAAACTTTATGGAGCCTGGCTTCTCATGTAAAGTGGATGATATTTATAGCAGTGGAAGAGTGGAGCCCACTTTTTTATATTTGGGATTTTGTATCTTAATTAACCCTGCAATGTTAATCTAATTACTTATAACGATGGCTTATCTCAAACGATTGCAGGGTGTTGCTCAAAAGGATTATTGCGGAATTTGCAGTGAGAGACCGAGACAACGGCTCTTAAAAGAGGGAAAAAGTTGGTTAAACAGGCGGTGTAATCTTTTTTAGCTGCCAAAATGTAATTCCACTTACGCTCTAAAAATTGTGAAATTAGGAAACTACTTCATTTCTTATCAGAACGGAGCTTCCCCTTGTCTTAAACTGTTTAGCTTTTAGATCATACCCAACTTTTGGTCATGTTCTGAGCAATCTGTGGACCTTAAGAAATCATGGGATTGTTGAAAGAAGAGATAAAGCTAAGCACACAATCATAATGGTGCCTTGTTGTATGCTAACGTTAACTCACCTCTTTCATTTGTTTAAGCAAAGATACAAAAAGTCTGGGGTAAAGCTAATCATTGGTTATATATCCACACAACTAAGTCCTAGTAAGTATCATTTTATTTCTCTCCATTGCTTAGCGAGAGCCTTGTCAAGTTCAAAGGAATTGAACGTAAGAGCATAAATAGTTGAAAGTGCTCAAAAAATCATCCAAGATTTAATTATAATTCAAGTATAATAATTAAAGTTGTTGTGAGGACAATGTATGAACTAATCGTATAATTGTGGCAACCACCAAAGAATCGCCTTAAATTTATTCCATGTTTAAGTTTCACATGAGAAAGTTCTAAACAGTAAAGGTGAGGCCGGATTTAACAAAGAAATTTAAATCTTGAATGGTATTTACTGTGCAAATAGGAAAGGTGTCATAAGCAGGTAACGTCACGTTTGATAGTGAAATTTTGTTTTGGCCTTAGAAACAAAATTAAATCTTGAATAACATTATTGGGCATGATCACCTAAAGTCATCCAATCCCGAATTCTCCTCATAAATCTCCATAACCCAATTCTGGCAAAATAAAGTTAGGCCAGCCTAACCCTTTTACTTTTAACCGGATTATTGTACAGTGATATTACCCAAAAATTAAACAGGAATAGGTATGGGATTTTGACATTGTCCTTGCCCAGAACGCTTGCACTAATCGCAAAATCTCTCTGTACTACATCCATAAGGGTACTTAGATGTAAATAAAGTTTCGAAATCTTATGGTTTTCAAAATAAAAAAACATAATTATATATTAGCCTAAGCGTCGGAATCCAGCTGCCGGCTCCAGCCTGCCTCCGCCGTCTCTTACTTGCCCCGATCTCATTTGCTGGCAACCACGGTCGGCCAATGTAAATATAAGCTGGTCGCTTTCGAAATTGGTCACGCCTCACAACCCTTTCTGTTTCGTCAAAAGCAGATGAGAAACAACAGCCAAACGTGAGCTCTTATTCACTCAATTGACTGAGTTGATCATTTAATGTACATATCAGATATATTTATGTATTCATTAATGGATATTTATTGTCATTAGGCAATCACATCAATGGCTGGCTTGTGTTCAAAGGGGTATTAATTACGTGCATCGCAAACCATTAACAAATGAATCCAATCTTACTGGTTTTGAAAAGAAAAATAACCGGTATACATTGTTTAACATTAGTTCATCTCGAAGTTTGCGATTGTTGTTTCTTGTAGTTGTAACATCTAACAGAATTTTAACGGTTAGTTTTTCAGACTATCGCTCGAATCATTAAATCTCAGGGGATTATATTCCTTGAGATTGAGAAGAGGTTTAATTAGATTTCCTTGACTCGGACTTTACTATTCTATTCTAAGAAAAAGGGCCAGTGCTAACTACATCTTGGTTTGGAACTTATACACCACTCGTTCTCTCTCAAAAAAGTCTACCTTGTTGGACTTTTTAAGTGCATATACAACACATTAATTAAACTGTGGATAGTACGTTTCTCCCAATCAAAATAGCAAGTTCTCCATGTGAAAAGGATGGTAGCTTGGCAAATGTGTGGAAAAATTTGATGGGACCAACAAGCTAAGAAGGGTCCCTGACTCCACATCACAACTGCAAAGGTGGATTAGATCTGCAGGCTTGTTAGGATTCCAATTCTTTGGACCCAACTAGCAATGTCACTGATCTCCTATAATAAGCTACTACAGTCTAGGAAAGAAATGTCACCCACGGTTGTGATAATGTGGAACCAATTTGGTATGGAGGATTGGAAGTTAATGGAGGATGCCGTCGTGTTGTATTCAGAATCAATTGGCAACGTGGGGCCAAGTGATGAATCAACCAAATGGATCCTCGTGGACACGGCAATGAAATGGCTTGCCTAATCTGTCTCCGTTTATATCTTCAATTATTTGTCGGAATCAATGATTAGATAGTTCATAACACTCCCAAGACACGTTGATTAATGACATATTTATCAATGAAACACCTTGTCGAAATGTCTAATGACTTGTAGATTTTCCATATTAATTGATCTAGTGAATCAGGAAAGCCATACACGTAGGGAATGGATGGTGATAAATGAAACACAAGTCACATGGGTTTCGGATTGTCTAGCACTGAATTGCACGATGCATAATTTCTCAACTAATTTATACAAAAGGGGTTATAGATTCGAATAAAAGAAATTATAATTCATTTAAGACTAATTAATAGTGAAGATATATTGAATTTATAAAGTCAATTAAATTAAATAGGTCGTATAATTTTAAATTATCAAGTAATTTAACTAAAACATATAATTTATAAATTATTATATGTATTTGAAAATAATAATTGTAGATTCTATAAAATATTACTCATGATTAATCTTTAACCGAACCAATATTGTTGTTACAACTAAAAAATAAATTGAAGCATAAATTAGTAATTATATTTCTTTGTGATCCATAATTCCATTTTAGTACTATATTATAGTCTGAAATGAATAACGTTATTTTAAGATACAACGGTTTCAGAAAACACAATTCCAAGCAGTGAACATGATTTCCTACTTTAATATAAAAGATGAAGCCTCAAGGTGAACTAGGGAAAATTATAGAGGGACAAAAATGTAGTCGTTAAACAGCTTTTAAGAAAGTAACCATCCGGTTAAATTATAAATAATTCGACGATCATAAGTTGAATGTATAAAGGTTTAAAAGGATTAAAGTAATTTTTCCAGGATCATGATTTGCTTAATAGATATTATAATCGATACCTTTGGCATAAAAGGAGGCGAAAGATGTACTTACTGAGTTTTAAATTCACTGATAAGCATAACAACTCGTGTCCAATCATCAGAATCGTAAATGAATCATGTAACCCTAAAAGGCCAAGACTTATATCTTGTATGAACTATAGTAGAACTTATGTTTGAGGAGTATAATCTAGTTCTTATACGTTATTAGCATATTTAAGGAGCAGGACTATGTCGTTTTTAATAGGAGTGATTAACCCGACTAAACACTTAATAATAATAAGTCCCAGATTTTCTTATTTTTAAATAAATAAGTATTAAATAAATTTTTTGAATAAGTAAATTATGCATATGAAATAAGTCACTTAATAAATCCAACAGAAGAAAATTGATCGGGAAATTGTTAATGTGATTCAAACGTCATGCTTATTGCAAACAATTAATATATCTTAAGCCCCACCTTTCACCATTTGATTGAGATCTCTCGAACCCCATACCTATTTCTTTCATTTGGGAGAAGCGGAAAACGAAGTTTGAACTAATCAATATATAAAGGATTGTTACTTGGCTAGCCCATGGCAGTGGCAACAAAAGTCTCGCAAATTGTCAGCCGATGACTTAAGTAATGAGGAACCAATTGGGATTATGTTGCGCATAATGTGTTGAAACAACAAGGCAGTGCAGGGCCCCAGTAAAATCGACCAAATGTTTTCCAGGAGGTGGTAATGGGCGACCATTGCTTCTTTGTCTTTCTCAACCGTCCCGTATTATGCTTTGCTTTTCCTAGTCAATCTATAAATTAGAAAACTTTTACAGATACGATAACCGATTTATTGAATTGATGTGATACAATCTATATATGGAGATAATTTATAGCATAAAGTTTTGGCACCCAAAACTTTTCTGAGTTATATATGGCAGGAAAAGAGATTGTGGGATATGGACACTTATTGTGGAACCAGAAGCAGAAGATAACAGTGCGATCTTCCATATGCACGAAAATCTAAGTCACTGGAACACAATATTCTTGTGTAAAAAATTAAAATTTGGGTCTATAAAGTATCCATGTAGAGATCGCGTAGCCATTTTGAAGCCTATAGTGGAAAATGCATAATCTTGTCCCTTCTAAAATCTAAAACTGCTTTGGTCGATCTAGCTAGACCTCTAATTAAAGAAGAAGAGAGATTGGCCAGTTATATGATCCATTCTTGAATGATAAATATAAATTATCAATCTACTCAAAAGTAATTAAGTACACCCGTCTACTTTTTCGTTGCAAGTGAAGAGATTTCCTGAAAATAAAGACAGATCCTACACATGTTTTTACAATACAGGACTCATTTTACCACTTTAATCGTCACATGTGATACGTTGGCATTTCTTATAATATATCATGTCAATTCAATATTAATAGTAGCATCAGGATGACGTTGAAAAATGAATGGAACGAATCCAATTTGATTTCATACTTTAATTTAGGATCTAGCCTTTAGCATAGACTGGAATTAAAGAGAGGGATATAATTTGAAATGTTGACAAGTGATTATGATGATAATTAAAAAAATGGAGAGTCACAATTATATGGAAGTGCATGCTATAAAAATAAATTCATTTTTGTAGGGTAACGACCGATCTTACCTACTTCTACTATTTTATAGACTCTCGCATTAAAGGAGATGGATCTAATAGCCTTTGTTAAATACGAGAGAGAATGATACACCATTGCATGATACACCATTGCATGTGCTTCATCCACTCTCCTAAACAAATACGTTTTATTATGTGCGTTCGGTTATTCTTGGTAGGAATCATTATGCATGGGTCCTTAAAGCGTACTCTAAGTAGGATTTAAAGAATCGATGGATTGGGATTCACTACATAATTTTGCTACATGGATGTCACCAATTTAAACATTCATTTGGTTGGGTTAAAAGGGTTTTATGATGTGCTTTTTAATAATTGATTGAAATTTAAAATTCTTAAAATTTTAAAAATTATAATAATTTTAAAATTTTAACATTAAGAGTTCAAATATTTGTGTTAATTACTTATGTGATAAATATAAAATTCTTAATTATCTAAGAGGATAGTCTTACATCACATATTATATCTTGACAACTATATATTATATGTTTGAACAAGTTCAATTTAGTATTTATCTATATGTATTATGGATTCTTTGTTATTGAAGACTTTATCTTCTATAGATCGATATCTTAATTTCTTTATATGGTTGCTAAAAGGAATGTGTTTCCTCTCGATCAATCTCTGACATAAAGTATATATGGACTAATTTCCTTCACTGTGAATAATTATTCAAACCCAACTTGCCCATTAAAGAAAAATTCATAGTCTATAAACAATAGCATTATAGCTATAGAATTGTAGTCGTGAGAATAGGGCAACGGATGATTCTTAAAATTGCATAGTAAAAGAAGCAAGCTTTCGTAGGCGATGAATCGATATACACGTGACGTGAGAACATGGGGACTCTCCGTGGTCGCTATCAGAACACTAATAAGAGAACATCTTGCGAGTGGATGCCTAGGCCATCCATGATATTCAATATTGGTGTAATCTTGAAGCTAATATTTTTTGTCTGACTAGTCATTTAGCACTACCCACGTGAGATTTAAAAGTAGGTTCGTGTCCCCTCGTGCACAGGGTTCACTTTTCTATATGTTCTCATCTCATGATTCTTTCCCTTTCTCTTTGGACGGATTGATGCATAGGCGAAGTAAAGAATGGGAATGAGGCTAAAAGCTACATAGAAATAGATAGACGGGCCTCTCTTTCTAAGACTAAGAATAATGAGAAGCGTGCGTGCAATAAGAATAGAATAAAGTGCTGTTTTAGAAGCTTGTTTTATGGTCTCTACTTGCAAATAGTACTTGGAACAGACACCTTGCACTGCAAGGATTACAAGAGGACTTAAAAAGTTCTTCAATGGTCTTTTTTTTTTTTTTAAGAGTCTTCAAGGGTCTTATCATCATGAAGATTAAAGGAAGTTGGTGACTGTCAAAATTCTTCAACTTGGATTCTTCCACACTTGCTTTGGATAAACTTAAAGCTGAGATGAAGAAACAAGTTGAAATTTTCATATCAATTGAAGTGAGAGCTCACTTGCCACTTTGTACATGGAATAATTTTCTTGTCCATTCATATACAGGGACTGACGATTGTGAAATTAGAAGGCTTGTTTTTAATATTGAATAGCATAGAATGAGAAGGTAGTTTAATCTTTTGCATTTGTTATGTATTTTTGTATTTTAAATTATTTAAAATTTGGATAAATAAATTATTTACTCTTTTTTAATGAAAATTTGATCAATAACATTTATAAAATAATAATAATAATAATAATAATAATAAATGAGTTAAAAATAATAATTTAACTAAATAATTCTTGATTATGTTTATTATTTAAATTTCACTTTAAAATGCACTATTATTTTCTTCATCAAACAAAGAGAAGTCTTCGGTATTTCTTTAAGCAAAGATATATTTTTTTCATGGATGAAGAAGAATTTTAACAAATTAAATTCCAATTACTCCCTTAATTGAATTTCAATTACTTAAATATAAGAGTTCTTTAAAAGTTAGGCCACCCACTTACTCTCTCTAGTCTTTATATCCTGGAAAGACTAGAGAGAGACACTCTTACCTCTTACTACAAAATACTTTTCTTTTGCTAATGTGAAATTACTTCCATACCCTCCCTTTCTTTAAGTTTCTTTCGACAGCCAAATTTGAGTAAGAGTCGTCTGATATTTTCCTGGGGCTCTTTAGGGCGAAGGAGGCAATCGCCTCACCGAAGCTCCATCTTCGGGGTGTGTTGGAAAACATGGAGAAGGGGATGGACTCATCATTAGAGGACTTCCCTTCCCTCCCCAGTGGGCGTCTCACGAGTGGATCTAAGGGGTTGTCGAGTGGGTTGAAAGGCTGAGAGGATCAAAATCACTCACAATCTCCAGCGAAGGAGGCGTGGAATAATAAGCTTAAAGTCGATTAATCATAAAGGGGGCCTGAAATATTACCCAAAAGTCATCCAAGGTGGCATCTTCTCGCCTCCGATTGAGGTGTTGTAGGTAGGAGCTAGGGTGTGGTCCAACACCCTTATAGGCTTTTTCTGGTTGAAGAGATTGGCATTCCCGTAGGTAAATGCCTGGGTGAAGGCGCACTGGGATAGAAGGAGCCTTGGGAAGGTTATGTTTAGAGAGGATGGGTCAATGTTGTTCAAATTTATGACAACGCTAATATGTTAAACATCATTGAATAGGGGCCGTCGCATATTGGGAATCAACCATTGTTTTTGCAGCAATGGCGCCCTGGCGTGAATTTGGATAGGGTAAGATTGGAGCCATACCTCTATGAGTCCAGTTACATGACTTACCTATGGAATACTGGATGATCATGGAATACTGGATGATTGAAAGGTTGAGTCATTTAGCTAGTGTTTTGGGTAAACCCCTGTGTATAGATTCTCAAACTGCATCAATGGAGAGAATCAGTTATGCTAATATATGCATTGAAATTCCTAAGTTAGCGTCTTTACCCAACACTCTCCATATCCTCAAACTTGGAGAATTTGGGAAGCTAGTAAGGGATGAGATCTCTCTATCATATCCGTGGTCACCTACAGAAGTCAAAAAGGTTTGTGTAGAGACACGTCGAAGAGTGCCATAAGGGAAGCTAGAGGAATTAGTATCAAATCAGTCCCCTCTTTTGGGATAGGTAGGTACAACTAACTTTGAGGTTTGCAATGAGATAGTTGCTGGGAGTATCTCTGATGTGATGGGAACTCTAGGGCCCCTTCAAGGGAAATCTCATGCAAGTAGGGAGATCAAGAAATCGGAGTAGAGGCTAGTGGAGGTTGTGGAGCAAATGCAAGTGATGGGTAAAAGTGGTGAATTGGCTATAAATTTGGAAGTTATTCATGAGGATATTCCAGCTAGTAATATAGTGAATGCTAATGATAGAGGTGGCAGTTCTGATTAGTCTCAGTGTAGTCCTACTTTTCAACCTG
>JANZXR010000170.1:28492818-28517026 GCA_027575705.1 Erythroxylum echinodendron | reverse complement strand
ATACATAATTAGCTCTATTATCTTTAGTTTTATAAATATCTTGATAAAAACTTTGTTTATATGATCAAATATTTAAAAGGTAGAGAGAAAAGTTTTCTTTTTCTCTTTGATGCTTATAATTATATATATTATATACTTCTTTTTCAATGTTGATAAAAGGAGGATAGAATGGTGATACAGAATTTGGATCATTAATGATGTATGAATTAAGGGAGAGCATGCATTACGTATAATTTTAACATATGGGGAGCTTATTCAATGTTATTTATTTGTTAATATCAATAAATATCTTGTCTTTATTAAATAAGAGGATATTGTTAGACATGTAAAGTCCTAGCCCATAGTTGTAATGAACAAAATATATTACTATTAATGAATTTACTTTTGATGATATTAGCGGCTCTATTATAATGGAATCATATATGAAAGATTAAGTTCAATGAAAGGGAAGAGTGAGTAAAAAAGCTAAATAAATTGTTTGAGCAATCAAAGGATGAAGAAAATGAGCATAGGAGAGCATATATGCAGCATAAGAAAACTTTATTAAATAATCCAAATAAAGAGAAAACATGGAAGAATTAAAAACATGAATAATAATAAATTATTATAATCCTTCGTATGATCTCATCTTGGTCGTTTTTAAGATTTAAAAGTTCAATCATTATATAATCATTTGTAATTAGGACATATTGCATATATTTTGTTGTAATTAAGAAGAAACTTTGGAAGGTTTTAAAGAAAAGTCTTTTAATGCATTAAAATACTTTTTGAAAGCTTTTTAGAATAGTTCTGGATCAAGTTTTTGTCGAAGAAGTGTGTTTTGATCTTTGAAAGAAGTTTAAATGAGAACAAACTTGTTTTAAGAAAGTTGATCAACTAATATAAGGATTTAAGAAACTAATATTAGAATTTTAGATTAACGGGTCACCAATACAACAGTGAGATGCTTATCCCATCGTCGGTCAAGAATGTTTATATAAGGTTTATACAATTTCTCCTTCCATTTAAAAAGACTCATATTTTTTTTACAAGCTCTATATATATCATCATATATATAATTTAAAGATGGTTTCTTATATGAGCCAACAATCCTCAACAATCATATAAGCGGAGTCATAATCTTCATAATGATTAAGCAGGCATCCTAAAATTTATTATTTAGCATAATAGCACAAGGTTCTTTTCTTTTCACACTCTTTGATAACTTATGACTTAAAAAATGTTTATGTACCATTAAATTTTGAACTAGTTGTTTATGTTCATGAACACTTTTAAAAGTAACAACTATAATTACAAATTTAATAGTAGTAGGATGCATGATCTCAACTCAATCTTCTTGCTTTCTTAACTAAGAAAAAAAAAGACATATGATCATATACAAAAATTATGAGCTTATGCACACGTGAAACAAGACTATAAATGTAGTCCATACTACTAATATCTTTTAAAATAAGATTTGTACAATAAATAACATATAGAGACTAATAAATATGCTCATACTTTGATTATAATAAGCATCTAGATAATACATAATTAGCACTATTATCTTTAGTTTTATAAATATCTTGATAGAAATTTGGTTTATATGATAAAATATTTAAAAGGTATAGAGAAAAGTTTTTTTTTTTCTCTTTGATGCTTATAATTTTATATATTATATAGTTCTTTTTTAAAGTTGATAAAAGGAGGATAGAATGGTGATAAAGAATTTGGATCATTAATGATGCATGAATTAAGGAAAAGCATGCATTGCGTATAATTTTAATATATAGGGAGCTTACTCAATGTTATTTATTTTTTGATATCAATAAATATCTTGCCTTTATTAAATAAAAGGATATTGTTAGACATGTAAAGTCCTAACCCATCGTTTTAACAAACAAAATATATTACTATTAATAAATTTACTTTTAATGATATTAGCGGCTCTGTTATAATGGAATCAATTAATATATGAAAGATTAAGTTCAATAAAAGGAAAGAATGAGTAAAAAAGCTAAATAAATTATTTGAGCAATCAAAAGATGAAGAAAATGAGCATGGCGGAGCATATATGGAACAGAAGAAAACTATATTAAATAACCCAAATAAATATATTTTAATATTAGTTAAAAATATATTCTATTATGGCAAAAAGTTTAAAAATCAGTTTTAAGGTTTGATGAACTATGAAAATAAAAAAATCAAAACAAAAATTAAAAACATATATAAATTAATTAATAAATCAAATTATTTTGAAAATAAAAAATTCTCAAATTAATAAGTATTTATAAATATTTTAGAATATGTAGAATTTTATAGAACTATTTATAAATAAAAGTCAACTATTTAATTAAAAAATTTATTGAGTTCCCTCGAATCGCTTTAACTGTCCTTCAAATGTTGCCTGGGACAATAGTTGCTTGAAATAGTTTCAGCTTACGGCGGGAGAATGGGAATGGATGTATTGGGTTGCTTTGGATAAGATCCGCCAGTCCTCACGAAGCAACTTCCTAAAAATCTGTTTAAAGTTTGACACGCACATCAGCGACTTCTGAGCAAAGCAAGTTGTCGCTAAACAACGATATTTCAGCCGCCAACTCTTGCAAGAACCTTTATTTCCCTTATTTAACCAAAAACATTCATGTAGTATCCATGTACTATATAATATAATGGGTACATCTCCAATACGGCATTCTATAATTTAATTGTAAGATAATGTGACCTAAGTAAGCAAAACCCTTTGGGTGGTGGTGTATTATTGTGCCTGCTAAGTTGGCTAAGTGGGGCAACAGACCCATTTCTTCAATCTAAAAGCGACACCATAATGTGACTTGTAGCCAACCACATAAGTCAACTTATGAAAGATGAATCATGCAACTTGATGAGTCTCTCTTTTAATTTGTAAAAAGGAGCAAGGAAAAAATAAAAAATAAAAACTCTCTTCGTTACCTATTTGGCTGCCAAAAATATAAGCTTCGGTGATATTTAAGAAACCAAGAGCCTCCATGTCATGTCATTTGGACCGAATCAAACCAATAGTTTAATGGAATGTTCTGTAATAATGTGAATATCTATAAGATTTCAACCCATGTCCAGTCGTAGAACTTCAAAGTCTTTCAATAATGTCGAAAATTGTTGTTTTCCATTGAATTCAATTGTCCACTGAATTCCTATAGCCATAGCCAAAGTTTAATATAATTGTGCTGATTAAAAGTTTAATGGAATCATGTAATGTGATTAAATTCGTTCATATGGTAAATTTTATGACAAATGTGAGGTATTTTGTATCATAATTTTTATAACATAAATTCAGTAGTAATATGATTAGGAGACTTAAAGCGGCATTCACAAGAAACTTCCTAAGAAATAGAAAAGAAAGCTACAGCTCATCACTACATGGACCAATGAAAACTTAGCTTGTTTCTGGGCGCACCACCACCTCACCGTTTTATAACCCAATTCTCTTCGCTTTCTCAGTAAAGAAAGAAATAGCGCCTATTTTACAACAGCCATAGAGCTCTCCAGCGACTCCGGCGAGGTCCTCGGACCTCCGCCGCACACCCCGCAGTCGGGTGCTGCGCAGATGTCTCACGGACCCCCACTTACCCTGACACCCCAGGAGCAGCCATCCCTTCTCCCTACATCACAAGCACTGGGCCCGACGTCGCCTCTTTATAAGCGGCGCTCATGGTCACCGGACATCTACCGCGAGGAGGTGTGGCTCCGGAGAAAAGGGAACAGCACGAAACAGAGAAGCAAGAGCGTCACTGACGATGATCTTGATGAGCTTAAGGGCTGTATTGAGTTAGGTTTCGGGTTTGACTCGCCGGAGATGAATCAACGCTTGTCTGATACCTTTCCTGCTCTCGGACTTTACTATGCTGTTCACAAGAACTACAACGATACCATCTCCAAGTCTCCGGCCTTAACATCGACGTCATCGTCGTCCTACACGGCGTCAGAATGTGAATCGCCGATGTCTTTCGACCGGCCGCACTCCATCCTCGGTTCTGGTACAGTTTTCTTTTCGTCTTTCCTTCTTAAACTACATTAATGGTTAGATATTTACCTATAGAATAAAAAGAATAAATCTTGGTCTTTCCTTTGGCCTATATTCTTTTTATATTTGGGTCTTGGTGAAGTGTTATGATATGGATTTTTTGTATGAATTATGCCGAGTATGATTTGTTTCATGGGAAAATTGGATATGGGTTTACAGGTGACAACCCACAGACGGTGAAGACAAGGCTGAGGCAGTGGGCACAGGTGGTCGCTTGTTCTGTGAGGCAATTTTCAGGGTCAAGAGATGGTGGTCTCAAGGGTTGATTGTTCCTTGTGAGCCAAATTAATGAGGGGGTTATAATCAAAGCATTCAAATATCAAACTCAACAAGATTGATGATAACTTATTTGATAACGATATGACACTAATTCCCTCTGCTTCCATCTACCTACAAAATTGATTGCAGTGTTAATAAGCCAGAAGGATTAAAGAAAAATGGTTAGGAGGCAAAATGAAGAAACTCCACCTTTGAAAAGGGTAGTAGGATTGACTTTTAATTCCTTTCCTTGTCTTAACTTGTTTTGGGTTGGCTACAGCTGCTGGTGTGTGTTCAAATGGTAGAAAAGGGTCTAGCTACAGGTAAGTTTACATGTGTCAGAACGTATGATTGTGTAAAAAGGACGGTCAAAAAGTTGTTTCTAGTTGAAGTGTGCGAAAACTGTTGTACGAAGTCTGTGCGTTTAGGAAGCCAAGGTTAAGGAAACAGACCGCCCCGCATAAAGCTGGTTGTATGCGTCTTTTTCATATCTTGACAAAAGGGGAAGTTGCGGCATTCCCGGATAAGAATCGGTTAACTTCACGGATACGGCTTGGTTGCTTTTTCTTTCAGGGGCATCAATGGCTTTGTTGTTTGAAAGGAAAGTTATGCCATTCGTTTTGTCCTTGCAGTTTAGCTCTAAGAATCTGAAATTTGGTCATTGCAATTTAGGAATCAGATATCCACTGGCTACAACTTAACACACAAAATAATAACCTTCATTAGGCTGATCTGGCCTGCATAATCCCCTGTTCGAGCCATATGAATAAAGTTAAACGTAAGCAAATTAAATTTTTTGATATTTAGCTAAAAATTAATAGGTAAAAAACTAATTATACCCTCCTCTCAAACAAACATCTTCGATTCCTTTGTACTTCTTTCGACTATTTGTTACCTATACATAGCCCAACTATATTGTTAGAATTACAAAAGGGGAGAGAGAGATGATGCAGATATAAAAGTTAATAAATATATTATCAACAACTTAAATTAATTTTTGCAATTAAACTGAATAAGAGTAAACCATTGATCCAAAACGAAAAATTTTTATTAAAAAATAAATTTTTTAGTTACAAAATTTGGGAGTATTTTTTTACTAATGAAATAAGTTTTTTGGTTACAAAATAAAAAATAAGCTACGGAACGAATTTTTTAAGAATATTGTATGTCTTTTATTAGAGTTAAAATTTTAATTTTTGTAATAAATATCTAATCTTGACTTTATAAATTTTTTTTTATATCATGCACTCATAAGTTATTTTACTTTAAATAACTAATACTAAATAAAACTAATCTTACTAAACATCTTTAATAAACTACTAATGTTATTTATTAGTCAAATCAGCTGATATAATTAGGCGTTAATTTACCGTTGATAGAATCAACTAAAACTAATACAATTTGTTAATTACCAAACAAGGCCATAATCAATTACGAACAACAGTACAAATTATAACCATAATATTATAAAGGATAAGAGACATAGATGTCTTATATAATTTAAGAAATTTTAGACAAACTTTATAATTTTTAAACTTTTTAAAAAGAATTTCTTTTAACTTTTAATTTAAAAAACACCATTCGTAGACTTCAGTTAAAAACTAATAATGAAACATATATAATATGAATCTTAAATACAGACTAATCAAATATCATTAATGTAATAACTCCGCTAATTACTTACTTGAATGATGAACTTCAATGCCCAACCCAATTACTTACTTGAATGATGAACTTCAATGTGTCATCATTCAAGTAAGTAATTGGGTTGGGTCCATTACTAGGTCTTTTTTCACGACTTTTCAATCAGTGATGATTCCATTCCTTTATTAAAAAATCAGTGACTTGACATTTTTTTTGGTCCGATTTCTGCCTTCTGTTTTAGTAACGACCTGTCTGATTATATTTATGTTTTTTATTTTATTTTTAAATTTAGCACCAAAATTTTATTAAAAATTTTGGTTTTAGTTTTTTTTTCAGTTTTTGAAATTTATTAAAAGCAAAATTTTTTTTTTGTTTGCTTCTATTTTTTCATTATCTAATTTATTATCAACTAAATTTATATTATATTATTATTTAATAAATTAGTTATTAATAAGAACTATAAATAATTTAATTTCATATTATATTTAATTAATTGAAATTAATTGTTAATAAAAATATAAATAATTTAATTTAATAATTATTGGTAACTATATTTAAATCTAAAATGTCTTAAAATATATAAATTCCAAATAAATATTTATTTAATAATTAAAATAAATTATAAATTATTTATTTTAATAAAATAATATACTTTTATTGATAATTTATTAGTAAATACTATATAAGATATTAAAATAAATTTAATTAATTAAAAATATTTTATCTTTAACTTTTTATCAATATATAATTATCATCAATAATAAAAATATAACTACAATTAACGTTAATAACCAAATAAGTTTTTGTTTTTATTTAAAAGAAAAACATAAGCTAAAAATCACAAAAGAAAAATGGAAGTGAAACCAAACAGTCATAAAATTATTTTAACTAGGAGTGAACTATTATGCAATATTGAATTTTATCATAATGAGTTTTGATGTGAAAAGGATTTGTATTTGTCATATTTTCTATAAAGTCTTTATCATCTTATGTGATTAGTGTTTCTTCTTTTGTATGTTATTAGTTGGAAGTACTTTAAATTAAAATAAGTTCAAAATCATTTTTATTAATTTTAAACAATTTTTTCGGGTGAACACGCGAGGTTCTCTGAGTGAGCCTGAATTATCGGTGACACCTTTAAGCTATTACTATACTCATATTAATCCCCACTTGTACCTTGTGGGACTCTAAAGGATAACTCAATACTACCACCAAGGATTTAACATTGTTGCATTCACAAGCGGGGTTGGAACCCCTAACCCAGTAAATTGATAGATCGATATACAAGGCCTCGTTACCTTAACTTACTCTTTATATAAAATCTTCCCTTCTCCTTTTTCCTTTTACCAAATTTATTTGGGGGAAAGAAATATCTATAATAAAAATAAGAGAAATATACACAATAATTATTGAAATATATGTATATTTCAACTAATTAAAGAGAAATATTTTATGCTAGAAAACATCCATTTTAAAATGGCCTATAATCTTGAGATTCTAAATTATATCCTAAAATAAGTTTATTTTAGCATGTTTGGTAAGTTAATAATATAATCCTAAATGGAAATATTCTCTAGTAAATTTAGGATAAATTATATTTAAAATATGAAATTTTATTCAATTATATGATTATATGTCATTATTCATGTTGACATGGAACAATACATAAATTGCGACTTTTAATGAGAAAAATACTAATATATGCAAGATTAAAGATAAAGTAGAATAAAATAATCAATTCATATTTTCTTTACTAGAATTTATAAGGAGCAAGTGGCCTACATCATAATAATAATGTTGTGATAATCATAATATGCTGGAAAAAAATAAATATAGCTACTCAAATTACTAATATAAAAGAAACTAATATTTTTACGTGGAAAACTCCTTTAGAATAAAGGTAAAAATTCTGGAACCTTTGGTTCATCAAAAAACTCCATTGTACTAAAAGAGTTTTATAAAATAATCTAGAGTGTTATAAAACAATCTTTAAAGTAGTCACAAAATAAGTTTTAAACAAGAGAAAAAAGTATAAAAGTAATAACTATAAACAAAGAAGAAAAGGAGAGAAATCGCCTAAAATTAAGTTACTATTCACAAGGTGAATTTTGCAGCGATAATCTGCAAAAACAAGAACTTTACCATTAATAATATAAATCAATATCTTAAGAACTTCATACTAAATTTGAACTTGATCCAACGGTAAATTACTCTAGATCTAATGAAAAAACTATTTAAAAACACAACAATAGTTTTTTTAATAAATTAAAAGGGTGAATTAAAAGATTAAAATGAGTTTCTAAAAATGATAGTCCAAGTCTAATAAATTTAAATCTTTTTATACATAGGAGATAAATTTGCTAACCTAACAATTCTCTCACTCTTATCTATATAGAAGAGATCATTAACGTGAAAATTAAGAAATATACATTAAACTTTTTTTCGAAGAAAAGAATTAATCATCATATCATAACTATTGTCATCTTTACGAATCTTTTGCAGTTCAAGAAACTTAGAATCCAAACTTATATAATTTAATGACACTTAACATCAATATGTTTCAATATATTATATAATGTCAAAATTTTAGCAATTTGCATGACTATTACAATGTATCACATAGCACCCTTGTGAAAAACCAAGCTCGCTTACAAATCTCTGCATCTAAACCATTTCTTTACAAGTTTTAGCTATAGTAATAAGTTCTACTTTTGAAATTTACAAAGCATTGCATTTCTATAATTTAGATTGCCAAGATATATCTCCTACTACAAAGGTAATAAAATAGTTTAAAATATATACCTAAAGATACGATTTTTTCGCTCTTGCTAAACGCCGGAGACAAGATAAGCTAGAGCTGTACCTATTAACCAGACATCACCTTTTAGGGGAAGTTTGAGTCTAACACTCCAAGCCATAAACTTCCCCAAAAAGGTGATGTCTCGTTAAAATGTACAACTCTAGCTTTTCTTGACTCCGGCATTTGGTAGGAGCGGAACAATCATATCTTCAGGTCTATTACTTGCACACCACAACACTACTGATAATCATTTAAGATCAACTTAGGATGTACTTATTCCTTTATAAACATAAGCATGTTGTTATCCAAAGAATGACCTCACGGTGGTAGTTATGCTAACTCAAATGAGACAACTTAAATGAAGGCTTACTTATCACAACCAAGTTTTGCCTACTTGTATTAGCTTTAAGAAGTTGCATAACTTTGTTCAATTAATGCGTACTCTTACTTAACTAGATCATTTTAAGGGGGTTAGGTCCCTTGTTTTGTGTTATCCAATTTTGTAAACCTCTTGCTTCACCTCATCTTTTGAATATATTACCTTTTATTAAAAAAAGGCCTAAAGTATGACCTCCTTATATCAACATTTGTTATATTTGAAACTATGTATATGAAAAGAATATGTTTTTCTTCTCCAAAGCATAACCTCAAACTAAAAGAGCTACAAAGATATCTCAAAATCAACTTCACTGTAATCTAATGCTCTCTTTTTAAATTAGAAAGAAACTAAGTAACAACACTAACAATATGAGCTATAATAGGTCGTATATAAATTATTGCATATATCAAATTACCAATAGTTGAAGCATAAAGAACTCTTTTCATATCCTTATTCTCTTCCTCACTATAAAGATATTGGTTTTTTCTTATTTAAAATGTATAGAAATAGGTGTACTTGCCACCTTAACTTTGTCCATATTGAACTTTTGAAGTATTTTCTTGATTTATTGCTCATGTAATAATCATAATGTCTTAGTTTTCTTATGATGATAATCTTTATGCCAAGAATTTACATTACCAGCCTTAAGTCTTTCATATAAATTATTTAAATCATACTTCAATTTGTAATCTTAAAAGTATTTTAATTTATAATAAGCATGTCATCAATACAAAACAACAAAATAGTAAGTTCTAATAATTTCTGCACAGCAACACATGAAGTCTTCTTAAATCTTTACTTTTTTATAACAAAATCAAACTTCTTGTACCACTTCCTCGATGCATATTTTATTTCATACAAAATATTCCTGAATTTACAAGTACAATCCTCTTTTCCTTTGACTTTATATAAAATTTCTTATCTAAATCATCATGGAAAAAAGCAATTTTCACATGAACAACCTTTAAGTTAAGTTTTGCTGGTAATCCTAACATAACTCAGATGAATGACACCTTCACAACTAAAGAAAAGATTTCATAAAACGTAAAATCCTTTAAGTAGTTTGACAACTAATCTTACTTTGTATCGTAAAATTGAAGTTTCATCATCATGCTTTATTTTGAAAATCCAATGGTTCTTCATCCCTTAAGTAGCTTCATCCTTTAAGTAGCTTAAACAAATAAAAGTGCGATTATCATGCAATTATTTAATTTCATTCTTCATAGCTTCAAACCATTTCTCTTTTTGCTCAATATCCATAGCTCTTTAAAGTTTTCAGGTTCTCCTCCATCAATGATAAGTACATACTTATTAGGAGGATAATATGATGTGGACTTTGTCTTTATAGTAGATCTCCTAAGGGAAGTTTTTAGAACCTCGGCAGTTGTTGTCTATGTATTTATTGATTGATAAACAACCATAACATTATGTTTTAGAGCATCCAAAGAATCTACACCTTATTGATGATTTTGTACTTAATCATCATTTTTAATGTCATCTTGAATCTCAACATACTAAAGACCATCTTCTTTTGCATTTGGTGCATCATTTAAAGAAATTAACTCAACATCAACTAAACTTGCATGGCTTTGAGGATCATTTACTCTCACCCTTATTAATATCCTCAATAGTCTAATCCTTAATCAACACCACATCAAGAATTTGACAAGTTTCTTATCTAATTGATCATACATCTAATAGCTAAACTCATCTTGACCATAACTAATAAAGATACACTACCTATTCTCAACATCCAGTTTCAACATCTCATCTTTAGAGACATGTATAAATGTTTTTCTTTTAAAGACTCTCAAGTAAAACATCCTTATCAAACCAAAATGTATTTGGGAGATTACCATCTAAAACTAGGAGACAAATTAATAACATGAGAAACTATGTAAAGTATTTCTTCCTAAAAGGAATTTTTCAACTTTGCTTTTGCAATGAAGCATTTAACACTCTCCATCAATGTTTTATTCATACTTTTTGATAGGGGGAGGGGGAGGGGGGAAGGATCTTTGATGTTTAAGACTATGCTCTCTATAGTAGTTTTCAAATGATTTATAATATTCACCACCATTATCATTATGTAGATACATTTCAATTTCTTGCATATTTCTTTCTCATGAACCTAATCTTTGATCTGCAAAGCATGAATATAAAGTTTACTAAAATGCTCATTAATAAAAATGACAAAATAAAATGGACCACTATGTGATCTCACTTTAGGAGGACCACAAACATTTAAGATTACAAGATCCAACAAACACAACTTTCTAAAAGGAGGATGACCCTAAAAGGAAATTCTTCTTTATTTACATACCATGCATTGAAAAAACTAATGTAACTGAGCTTCCTTAATATTATAAAGTAAAATTTTCTTAGCTAAACGATTAATTCCTTTCACACTCATGTGAATCAGTCTTTTATATCATAATTCTGATGAAGTTTCACTCTCAATCATATTCACCAATTCGCTAGAACTAGAACTTTGCAACATATACAACTTAAAGGACTTGTACCTTGAGCCAAAACTAGTGAACTTTTAGTAGGTTTTCACTATCTATCATTGAAGATATTTTAATAACCATCATCATCAAGCTTTCATATAGAATTTAAATTCAAGGAAATGTCATGTCCATGCTTGACATAATTAAGAATTAACTTTGAACTATTTTTAGCCTTCAAGTAAATTGTTCCCATACTAATCACCCTAATATTGCTATCATTTCCTATCTTAAATAATACAATATCACTGGTAGTATAAACCAGAGACATGGATATCGTACCGTACCAGTAGGTATCGTTACGGTACCGACCTTGTCAGTATCGGCCTCAAATATCGATCGGTACTAATTGTTTTCGTTTGGTACCGACAATACCAGTAAATATTTGTTCTTTTCGTAAAATTATGAAATCTCTGCTTTCTCACTTTTCACTTCACTCAGCCTCTCACTCTCGCACTCTCATCTCACTGTCGCCATCGTCTTTGCTTCTCCCCTCCCTGACCTCGGTCGCAGTCTCTCAGTCTCCTCCTTCCCTCATCATCCTCAGCTCCTCCCGTTACACCGCATCACTACATCACACCACGCCATCTCTACACCGCACCAAAGACGCCACCGCTACATACCGCATGACGCCACCGCACCGGTACACCACACCAAAGGTCACAGCTCTGCCTGATCTACACGAGAAGCCAACGGAGATGCTCGACCTGTAATCCAATCAGAAGACCCGAAGAGGCAACCCGAAAACACGAAGACATGAAGCAACTCGAAGCAAAGCAACTGATTTGGTTTTTTTGATTTTGATTTTTTCATTCTTCATTGCAATTTTTATTGTGTTGGATTGGAATGTTGGAATGGATGATGGTTTAGGGTATTGGTTGGATGATAGATCGATGTTGGTTTTGTGATGAATGTTTCGGTATTTGAATTGGATGGGTGGGTGTATCTATATGAGTGTATGTGAAATTCTGAATTGGTTGGAATGTTGGAATGTGTTTTGTGATTTTTGTCATTTGTGTTGGTTGTTGATTGTTCATGGTTTGGTCGAGGCTCGAGAGGAAGTTGCAATTTATCATATAATTTAGAAATGAATAGGATTGATTGTCTGATTTAAGGACATAAATTAGAAAATAATGAATGAATTGGTTGGAAGTCGAATGGATTGGTTGGTTGAGAAAAAGTTACACTTAAATTGAATGAAAAAATTAGGCACAAAATTAGAATATAATGAAAACCATTTTTACATGGAAAGTTGAATGGTTGGGTTGGTTGGGTTGGCAATGCAAAAGGGCACTTGTGACATTTCGAATCAAATTGAAAATTTGTAACTCTTTATTTGAAAATTATGATACCATAAATAAATAAATAAATAAACATATATATATATATATATATATATATATATTCACATATTTTTATCAAATTAATTATTGGTTTTATAATAAAATGAAACTAAAAAAGGTTTTATAATAAAATGGAATGAAATATGATAGGAGACCGAGGTTTTATAATAAAATGAAATTGAAGAAGCTTTTATAATAAATTGTTTATAATAAAATGTATTGTTAGAATTGGAAATTTTTGGGAAGTGTTAGAAATGGAATTATGAATGTTTTGAATTTGTTGGAAATAGAAATTGTTGGAAATTGTTGAAAATGGAAACTGTTGATGCATGTTTTGTAATTGTTGGAAATTGTTGGAAATGGAAATGGAATTATGAATGTTTTGAATTTGTTGGAAATAGAAATTGTTGAAAATGGAATTGTTGATGAGTATTTTGTGATTGTTGGAATTGGAAATTGTTGAAAATGGAAATGGAATTATGAATGTTTTGAAATTGTTGGAAATTGTTGAAAATGGAAATTGTTGATGTATGTTTTGTTATTGTTGGAATTGGAAATAGTTGGATATTGTTGGAAATGAAAATGAAATTATGTATGATTTGTGGATATTGGAAATAGAAATTGTTTATGTATGATTTGTAGATGTTGGAAATGAAAATTGTTTTATGAATGTATTGTGATTGTTGGAAATGGAAATGAAAATTGTTGAAAATGGAAATTGTTGATGTATGTTTTGTGATTGTTGGAATTGGAAATTGTTGAAAATGGAAATAGAATTATGAATGTTTTGAAATTGTTGGAAATTGTTGAAAATGGAAATTGTTGATGTATGTTTTGTGATTGTTGAAATTGGAAATAGTTGGATATTGTAGAAATGGAAATGAAATTATGTATGATTTGTGGATGATGGAAATAGAAATTGTTTATGTATGATTTGTAGATGCTGGAAATGAAAATTGTTTTATGAATGTATTGTGATTGTCGGAAATGGAAATGGAAATTGTTGAAAATTGTTAAAAATGGAAATTGTTGATGTATGTTTTGTGATTGTTGGAATTGGAAATTGTTGGAAATGGAAATGGAATTATGAATGCTTTGAAATTGTTCGAAATAGAAATTGTTGGAAATTGTTAAAGATGGAAATTGTTGATGTATGTTTTGTAATTGTTGGAATTGTAAATAGGTGGATATTGTTGGAAATAGAAATGAAATTATGTATGATTTGTGGATGTTGGAAATAGAAATTGTTTATGTATGATTTGTAGATGTTGGAAATGGAAATTATTTTATGAATGTATTGTGATTGTTGGAAATGGAAATGGAAATTGTTGAAAATTGTTGAAAATGAAAATTGTTGATGTACGTTTTGCGATTGTTGGAATTGGAAATTGTTGGAAATGGAAATAGAATTATGAATGTTTTGAAATTGTTAGAAATTGTTGATGTATATTTTGTGACTTTTGGAATTGGAAATTATTGGATATTGTTGAAAACGGAAGTGAAATTATGTATGATTTGTGGATGTTGGAAATATAAATTGTTTATGTATGATTTATAGATGTTGGAAATAGAAATTATTTTATGAATGTATTGTGATTGTCGGAAATGGAAATGGAAATTGTTGAAAATTGTTAAAAATAGAAATTGTTGATATATGTTTTGTGATTGTTGGAATTGGAAATTGTTGGAAATAGAAATGGAATTATGAATGCTTTGAACTTGTTCGAAATAGAAATTGTTGGAAATTATTGAAAATGAAAATTGTTGATGTATGTTTTGTGTTATTATACATGTTGAATGTTTTGAATTGTTAGCTTTGACTTATAATGAACTGTGTTCCATGAAATTAAATTGTGTGTAATGTAATCATGTAAAATAAGTTATATTATATAAGATGGATATGCATATTGTGTACTGAAATTATGTGTTATTTATTTTTATGTGTACAGATAAATGAAAGAAAGTTCAAGTACTCCTGATCACCGTACTTCAGGAAGATACAATGATCCAGTTTGAGCTCATGCCGCATTGGTTCTTGGTATGAAGAACCATATTGTTTGCTTGTTTTGTAACAAGCATTTGAAATGTGGAGGAATCACCTGATTAAAAAAACATTTAGCCGGGGTTAAAAGAGATATGGAACCTGATAAAAAAGTAAGTTATGATGTGAAGTGGCAGATAAAAACATTGCTTGATGAACATCAGTATGAGAGAGATAGAAGAGGAAGATTAAATTTTGAAATTAGTGGTGGAAGTTCGTTTTCTAGTTTTCATGGTGATTTTGGAAATGTTGAAGGTGGAAGTGGAAGTGGTATTGGTATTGGTAGTATTCCATCTTAGGCTCAAGAAGAATCTGATGTGAGGAAGAGAAGAAGGCAGGTGACTAGTTTATTTGTATCACGAACAACTCCTGAAGCTCAACCTTCAATTCATAGTGCAATGCAATCAAGAGATGCGACTCACTATGTCGATATGGCAGTAGCTAGATGGTGGTATGATTCAGGTTCGTCATTCAATGCTTCTCAATCTTATTATTATCAACTTATAATGGATGCAATAGCTTCTTATGATCCAGGATACAAAGGTCTTTCGATTGATGACTTAAGAGGCAAACTTTTGAGTTGTGCTATTTCTGAAATTAGAAATTATTTGGCTAAAAGAAGAGTGAATTGGGGTACTTATGGATGTTCAATTATGTGTGATGGTTGGACAAATAGGAGACAAGAGCCTATTATAAATTTTTTGGTTTATTCTTCAAATGGCTCTATGTTTTTGAAATCTATTGATGCATCTGGCCTTATTAGAAATGCTGAGACTTTTTTGGAGATATTTGATGAAGTTGTGAATGAAGTAGGCCGGAAAATATTGTTCAGTTTATTACTGACAATGATTCCGCTTATAAAGCGGCAGAGAAAAGGTTGCAAAATATGTATAATTAATTTTTTTGGACTCTTTATGTTGCGTATTGCATTAACCTAATGCTGGAGAATAGAAGAGATCCTAGGTATTTTCCTGTTATTGATGAGACTATGCAGAAAGCTAAAAAGGTGACAAAGTTCATTTATAATCGTGCATGGGTATTGAATTTGATGAGAAAGGAATTTATCAATGGTAGAAATTTGTGTCGTCCTGTTGTGACAAGATTTGCCACAAATTTCTTATCACTTTAGTCTTTTGTTTCGATGAAGAAAGATTTAAGACAAATATTTACAAGTGATAAGTGGATTGCATCTGAGCATGTTAGGTCTAATATTGGACCGAAGGTTTGTAATATTATACTGGAAGATAGAGAATTTTGGTCTCAATGTCAATTTGTTATTCGAGTTTGTGAATCTTTGGTGAGGGTGCTTCGCTTGTCTGATAGTGAAGAAAAGCCAACAATGAATTATATTTTTGATGTCATAGAGAGAGAGACGGAAGTAATCAAGGTCAATCTAAAACATAGGCCTTCTTTATACATTCTATATCTTTCAATCATTAATGAGAGAAGGGAAAGACAACTTTCTTCTCCTTTGTTTGCAGCTGGGGCATTTTTTAATCCTAGTGTGTATTTTAGACTGGATTTTACAAAGCAAAATGAATTTAATAGAGGAATGCTTTTAACAGTTACAACAATTGTTAGCATTGACACAATGCAAGATCTCTTAAGCTCACAAATAAAGCTTTACAAGTTGTCTTATGGGGATTTTGAAATGTCGATTGATATTCGACAAAGAGGAAAACTTTCTCCAAGTATTAATTATTTCCTTTTTCTTATTTGTTGAAAATAAATTATCACTTTATTTTGTTTAAAACACTACTTTTATTATCTTATAACTTACAGTTTCTTGGTGGGATCAATTTGGAAATAATGTTCCAGAATTGAAAATGTTTGCAATTTGGATTTTAAGTTAATGTGTGAGTGTAACAAGCTGTGAACGAAACTGGAGCACATTTGAATTTATCCACTTTAAAAAAAGGAATAGATTGAAGCATAAGAAGTTGAATGACTTGATTTTTGTTCGATACAATTTAAAGTTTCAGGAAAGGTATGTCATGTGATTGTTGGAAATGTGAATTGGAAATTATTTTACGTATGTTTTGTGATTGTTGGAAATGTGAATTGTTAGGAATTGGAAATTGTTTTATGCATGTTTTGTGATTGTTGAAAATGTGAATTGTTAGGAATTGTTGGAATTGAAAATTATTTTTTGCATGTTTTGTGATTGTTTGAAATGTGAATTGATGGAAATTGTTAGAATTGGAAATTGTTTTATGCATGTTTTGTGATTGTTGGAAATGTGAATTGTTGGGAATTGTGAATTGGAAATTGTTTTATGCATGTTTTGTGATTGTTGGAAATGTGAATTGTTGGAAATTGTGAATTGAAAATTATTTTATGCATGTTTTGTGATTGTTAGAAATGTGAATTGTTGAGAATTGTTGGAATTGGGAATTATTTTATGCATGTTTTGTGATTGTTGGAAATGTGAATTGTTGGGAATTATTGGAAAAATATGTTATTATCATTATTATTTTCGATATAATTTCTTATAATTTTCTGATAATTAAATTTTATTGTTTACTAGGAGTCTTAATAGCATAAGTAGTTCAACTGATCCAATTTCCATTGATAACATCGATCTTTTGGTGGATTGAATTTCTGAAGAACCGAATTTGGTAGATGTCAATGACTTGGAAAATAATCTTTGATGGGAAAGCATTGACATGTCATTTGTTGCATTAAATTTGAATGATAATGAAGCAGTTATAATGGGTATCCTCCCATGGACGATTGAATCTCGTTCAAGGTTATTTTTCCTCTTCTTTTAATTTTGCTTATATTTGATGTTTATCAGTTTATGTTAAATTCTACATATGTGATGTAAATATGTAATTGTAAATGTTTTTGTTTCAGGTTTAACTTCAACTTCATTGTTTCCTCGTCATGATGAAGTTGTAATAGTTAAGGATATTTATTGTTCTTTTTGTTAGATGTTTTGATGTAATTATTATTTATTAAAATGATGAAATTGTATTATTATAATATTTTAAATACTTTGTATTATTCTTATTTTTATATTTGTATTATAATGATTGTCTTTTTTCATATTAATTGTGATCATTATTTATATGTAAAATATTTAAAAATTATTGTTATTTCATATTAAATTATTAACTGTGATTATTATTTATTATTATGATTTTTAGAAATAGGTTTGATATAAACTTATAAAGTATACAGTATATAACTGTATAATATACCAATGGACTATTTTGCAAAATTTATAAAATTTCATTGACTATTTCATAAATTTAAAAAATTACCCGAAACAGTATCCAGTATTGACTGGTACCAGTACAGTATTATACCAGAATTCAATCTGGTACCGAATCCGGTACGATATTCGCAACTTTGGTATAAACAGTGAGTAAATCCTTCTTAGGTGTGACATGACAGGGAGGCACCAATATTTACAACCAAACTAGTCTCATGGCATACTAAATTGATGACATTTTTATCATTTAGCAACAATAATATCACTATCTACAATAGTAGCAATATGGTTCTCATTGTTACCATCCTCCTTTTCTTGTCCCATCTTCTTTTTCAACTTGAAAAATGATTTCTTGATATTCTTACTTTACCACAGTAATCACAAACAAAGTTCTTATAATTATAACTTTAGTTTCTTTTACTTTTCCCTCTAGTTGGAACATAATTAAGCAACCAAAGTTTATATATCTCATGATCAAACTTGATACTCATCCCAAACAATTGTTAAAAATGACTGACATCCTTATATCTCAAATTCAACAATTACTTAAGTAAGAAGAACAAGTTACTTATAGTCTTTGCAGTATAAAGTGTTTCAATCTTATATCACAAAGTTCTAGCATGTATCTCGTTAATAATGTGTATCTTCTACCTTTCGCTTAATATGGCTACAAAAATTATAATGTTCTAACTCTCAATGTCATTTAACATAGTCCAGGGCTTCTAAGTACTTAACACAACAATTGGCACCATTTAAACGCGCTATTATGCTAGTATTTGCCTCCACCATTCAAACAGAACTATCACAAATATTAAGCCTCAAGTTCTGCAAGCACAATGTCAGGAAGAAAACACCAATATATCCAAGATCAAACACACAACATAATACCCAATATAAAATTTCCACTCTTCTTAAATCAATGAGATTATCATTGATTGTATATTTTAATTAAAGATGATCATTGACTTGTATATTTTAATTACTAATACTGAGATAATCATTGGTTGAATAGGTATGATGTTTTAAATTAATTTTAATTAAAAAATTATCTCATAAAATAAAGAATGTTCTAGTTGTGCTTTTTCTCCTAAAATAATTTTTTATAATAATCTCTAATTTTCTTCATATCATAAAATATTGACACAATTTAATACAAGTGATTAATTTTATGTTCTATAAAATCTTTAACAAAATTGTAAAGCATAAAATTTAAGCGAATTTAGTAAAATCATGTAAACTAGACTTCCAAAAAAACATGTAAAATAATTTCGCGACTTATACGATTGATAATCTCATTGACTATATATTTTAATTATTAATACTAAGATAATCATTGACTTGTATATTTTTGTATTCACTTAGAGATATTTATAAAGACTATTTCTTTCACGGAAAAGAAAATTCGTAAAAAAACGCGTAATGGTGGAATTAAATCTAGAAATTGACTTATAAAAAGATAAGCCTTAATGTTTTATTTATTTTTAATGTTTTCATGGATGGAATATTTCCAAGTAATTGATCAAAACTTATTTCATTTGCCATCTTGAACTTGATCCCTCCTAATTTCTTATGAGTTGGATTAACAATTATCTTTTAACGACTTACTGAATACATTACAAGTTCTTCATAATCTGTTGATTGACAAAAAATAATTAAACTCTTAAATTTTTAATCATTTATTTTCTGCTACATTATAATCTATATTACAAAAACCAAAAGTTGTATGCTTACATGGAGTATTTTACGTGGGGATCACAATTGGTCGGTCCATGGGTTTGTCCCGTTAATTTTTTCACAATATATTTTTAAAATTAAAACTATAAAATAATGTTTTTTTTAATTGAGTCCAAACTTGGATTGCCCAGACTTAGGCTTACACAAGACCTAACTCTTTTAAGCAAAACAATGTCGTTTTGTATAGAATAGTTGAATCTCGGGTTAGTTTGGATTTGGGCTTAGCCCATGCATAGGTCAGTCCATTGAAAACACTTAAATCTGAGCTCATGAACCAGTCCATTGTTATCCCTAATCTTACGTGCATTACCCTTCATGTTAACAAGAGTAAAGATAGAATTGACGACAAACTATTTCTACATTAACTTAGAATTTTATATACTTGACTGATTTTTTTATATTTGTGACATGTATTACAAAGTTGCGTAAAAATCTAAATTTAAAATATAATTTGCCTTTAAGTTTATGAATTTTGTCATTGTTCTTACATTAACTACAAATCAGAAGTACAAATCAATGCTTTTTTAATCTGCTATGTTCAAAGCGTTACATTATAATATGCTTAGTTTTCTAATTAGATTGAAATAATGCTAAGGTTTGTTATTCATGTAGGAATGGCCGCTTGATACTTCACCACTTGACCCTTTCTTCTGTATCAGACACCACATTTCCTTCCAATCACGGCGATTTTTCTATGCCAATTTTCTTTGGTACCATCTTCTCTTTCAAGGGCAACTATCAAATGTCCAAGTCAAAATCTCTGCATGTTGAATCATTGTAACCCGGCAACCCTTCGGTATATAAAGATCTATTTTTAGCCAACTTTGACCAATCACTTCCTTTATTCCAGTATTAATTACATATTTATCTTTGCGCAGGAAATAAGAATTGGCTTTAGTTGGCCCAAGTAGAACGCAAGCAATCGGCCACGAATCATTTCTTACATATATATACATACATATGTATTGTACTTGTAATCATATATTCTATGTACCTGGCAGAATCTAAATGAGAGTGAGTCTATTCTTAGATCCTTAATAAAGTACCAAACCTTACCTATTACTCCTTGGATCTGACGAAGCTGCCAAGGTCCGGCTATGGTTTACCTCTCACCGGTCTATGCCCTCTTGGCCCATCAACATTCTTAGTGGAATTGTCGTCACGTCGTGACATGGAAGGAACTTTCGGGCTGTTCCGGGAAATTTATCTACAGAAAACAGCCCCACTTGAATTGATAATGAAAACCAGGGACTCAGTCAATCCGTAGATCTTATCCCATGAGTAATATAAAGTTGAAGAAACCTTGACATGAAATGCCAAACAAAAGTGACAACCTAGCTCACTCATACTTGTGTTCTGCGTGAAATCCTAATCAATTCGATTATGATCGCATCTCCTTGGTTTATAGCTTAGTTTCTCCGAAGTTCACGACTATGCTGGGAAGGAAAAGGTTGTTTATTTGATTAGCCCGAACGCTAATCTGGACCACATCCATCTTCTGTAATACGACATTGAAACTTCTGTGTACTTTGAAAATGTGTTAATTGAAAATATACCATTGAACCTCGAAGTGTGGTTTGCAAAAATGAATATTTAATACTTTATTTCAAACGAATTTAAAGAATAAACGGTTATGATTCAAAGAATGTGTTCTATAATGAGAATCCAAAGTAGTGGCTCGGCTTCTAATGGCAGCAGCCCCAAACCAGTTGAACTTGCCATGTGTTTCTCACCTAGTTCCATTATCAACAGCAGCAAAGTGAGAGCCTATAATTACTCCACGATTTCTAGTATCTTCTCATCTAAACGAGCGTTCTTCTTGGTGTGTGGGGGCACAATAGCTTAACTTGAAGTGCCGTAACTTCTTTGAAGTTTCGCAACACTGTCAGGACCTCATTTGATTGAAAAACACCCGTTTGGTCAATTCTACTCCCGAGTGCGCTTTCGCACTTGCAAAAAAGTGAACAAACGTAATGATTCGAGCTAATCAAAGTTCTAATGGAAGTGCTCACGATGAGGGATATTTCAACTAGTGCCGAAAACTACTTAATTATGTTTAGTTCAAAGCTTTAATCTTTATTTATTTTAACTTGGAATTTTTATAAATTAATCTTTTAATAAGTTAAAATTAAATTTAAATTAATTGGAAACTCTTTTAATTAACATATCTTATGTGATGTCAATATTATTAATTTATATGGATTTTATTGTAGACAATTTATCATGCAAGGTGATATTTATTTAATTAAATGCGCGTTAGGAGAGCGATAAGAACTCCTTATTCAACAAAAGTTTAAACTTTGATGGATGCATAATAGAGTATATTATATAGGATGCCCTTTTGTTATAACTATTTAAAGGTGAGATGTATACAAAGTCCTTTTTGACTATACTCCTCCGTCGTTAAATTGCTTAGATCGCAAGTTTGTCGGGTGATGTTTATACATAAGTTTTGTCACTTTGTGCTTTCGGTAAAAGGAAGAGGATATAAATGTGGCCAATTGTCGACTTATTATGTTGACTAAGTTTATTGCCTTATTCATATTTAGTTATTAAAAAAATCTGCTGCAACTTTCAAAGCTTGGAAAACAGTATCAACCTCTTAAGCTTAAATAAGAAGTAATTCTTCTACAGTACCGAATACCAAATTATACCGTTAGCTGTTACAGTCTATATACATTTTGTTTTCTTTAATTCATAAGAAATGTATAGTTTTCAGTGGATTTCAAAGAATAATTCCTTAAATCCTCATTTGAACTATAAGATACAAGGGTTAAATCTTCCTTTAGAGCTAGTGTGTACGAGTTGTTTGACAATTTACATGTATCCATATATAGATACATACAAGTAGTTGAAGTTTGAACGAATCAACCACACTAATTAAATACTCAAAAGCTTTGAGTAACTCCAAATACACGTCCTTTTTGTCCTAGCACCGTAGAAGTTCCTCCTGGCAACTCGTTAGGATTATTTAAATGCTAAAAAAGACAATTTAAGGTGTATTAGTCATATTTATACTTTATTTCGACATTTATTATTCATTAAATTTATCTAAAGCTTAACGTTTTACGTGTGTCGATTATTTCATATAATTATTTTTTAGAAGAATAAACATAAAAAAGTTTTTTTATTTGGTTGGATAATTTAATTGGGATGAATGTATGCGAGTCTCCAATGTGAATAATTTTGGATGTCCTACACGCAGGAATGTCATACGAAGAATTTATTCTTGATAAGATGTGGTTAGTAATGTTTGAATTGGTCACTAGAAATTTTATATCAACCTGGTTTTGACTCTTGTTTATGTTTTCTTGTGTTCGTATTTCTCTACACTGAAAAAATGATATCAAATATCCCAACTGCATATAAACTAAGATGTGGAGTTTTGACAATTAAAGAATGTGAATTATTCAACAGAGAATACAAATTGTTCCATTAACATTAAACAGGTCAATTTGAATCTATGTATACAGTATGATCACTGCTAAATTTTCAGAGCGCATTTAGTGAATATATAAAATAGTATTCAGTGAATAAAAATAGTTGAATTTCATAATTATTCTTAAACCAATAAACTATGGTGCTTTGTTTTCAAATATAACTAAATTTCTTAAATCTTGAAAATCACGTAATAGTTTGAATAGATAGGAGTTGACTTCGAAAGGTTATGAATTGACAAGTTCAATCTTAATATCTTAATTTCGAATGATAATAACATATATATATACGTGTATATATATATATAGATAGATAATACATAAGTTATTAATGTTTCGATAAAAATTCTTTCTTGTATCATCTCATTTAGTGAGCATATGTATTTTGAAAATTTCCTTTTATTAATAGAAATTTTTTTTATGCAGTGAGTAATAGTTTTAGTTGTCCTATTCAAGAATTCTAGTTTATACAGCTCATACTATCTATATACACATATACATTGTATTTGATATAAGATTCAGTACATTCTTCCATGTCCAGTTAAATCTATAAAAAAGCAATAGGATTTATATAAAAATTAACGTAATAGATCGAAGTCCATAGAATTTAAAATGAAAAGAAATTTCATTCTATCTTATTAATCAAAGGCGATTCTACTATTCGCGATAATGGAATTTGTCGAGTTGAACCTCAACTGTTAATATTATCTCAATTGACTTGACCCTCATTTTCATGCATCTTTCCACTTTCTTTCCCCTCCATTTTTCTCAAAATGGGAAAAGACTAACCCGCTATTAACCTGAGT
>JANZXR010000170.1:28465422-28492718 GCA_027575705.1 Erythroxylum echinodendron | reverse complement strand
ATTTTCCGTCGGTAAACGGCGACGGAAGTTTTGTCGTCGGTAATATTCTGACGCTAATTCGCAATTTTCTTGTAGTGAATTAAGTCACTCTTACTTTTCTTGAGTTACTGTGTCTTTCATTCTAGTTTATGGCTTTATGCACATGAAGGGAATTTTTTTTCTCCTCCTGTAGCGTTTTGACGGGAATTCTTTATGAAATTCATAAAACTTATATACATAGGAATTTAAATATATAATTGCCACCTGAATTCATCCTTACGAACTGGCCCCTTGATTTTTATTTCAACTTGTTGATTTACACTTTGGATATTGGCTAATATTTGTAACACGTAATATAAATCTTATTACGTGTCTTAGATCGTATATGACAGAGTTAAAAATGAAGGATATGTGAAATATTTGATTTTAATTCAATTTTGACTTTTAAAGCAGCTTTTGTAATTAAAACAAGCTCCAATCTTTCGGAACATTCACGAGAATTGTTTATCAACACGTGATTAACGCCTTTTTATAATTTTTTCAATATATAAGCGCTCTTAACGAGTCAAAGAATTCTTTATACTTATGAATAATATGAGTAACTACAGGAGGCCTTAGCCTTTATATATAGTTTGTATATCGAACTTTCCCATCACATGCCTGATATGAATCTGATCTACATTAATTGGGATCTATTTTTCTCTCAAACTTCAATCCATTGATTTAGATTATTTATTAAATCTACTTTATTACCTTTATTTAGATCAAATTATATAACTTAATTTATAAATTATTAAAAAACTGAGAAATATAATTAATAATTGTCCAACTTTACGGAAAAGGACAAAATGTCTAAATAAAAAGTTAGCAATATTTTAGATCCTTGAATTATTAGCCATTAACTGAGAAAAACCAATTAGATTGTGAATAATTATTTTAAATTTTTTTTGAAGAAATCTTGAATTTTATAATTTATTAACAAACCAAATAGGAGTGACTAACTATTGAAACAGCCAGTAAAATTATTATTTTGTGATCGTAACATCAGGGGAGTGACTAACTAGTGGACCTTTAATTATAAGAAGATTTTGATGTTAAAAGAAGTTGACCTCATACGTACAGATAAGGCACAATTAGTAACCAAAAAATCTACAGAAAGCTCGATCAAAACAATGTTCATTGATGGTTTTGATATCTGGAAGCAAAGTGGAGGTTGATTACTCAACTAGGAACATTCTCGAAGCGATGGGATAAAAGACAAGAAAATTGCCTAAGTTATCAAAAATTAGCACACAACTTTTGTAATTGATTTAGGTTTGACGTGGAGGAGTGGTTATGGTTGATAATTTGCTAAAATAAAAAGTACTTATTTTAAATAAATATTTATGTGTTTGAGATTGCTGCTTTAGTAACTGCTTAAACGTGAAAATAAGTGATTGATAAGTGTAATTGTAGTTGTAAAAAAGAGATAAAATAATAAAAAACTCGTTGATTTAATAAACTATTAATTATTGTATAAATAATTAAAAAATATTATTAGTCATATAAATTCAAAATTATAAATCATAAAATGTTAAATTAAAATAAAAAATATAAATAAAATAAATTTAGTAAATAAAATATTTCATAAAAATATATTATTAATCATATACATTTAAAATTATAAATAATAAAATATTTAATTAAAACCAAATAGTCATTACGTAAATTCCATACCAATTAAAAGAATAGAAAATAATGGATTTACCTTCTATTTGTTAAGGTATAATAAAAAAACTTATTATCAGAAGGTTATTAATAAAAAGTAGAATTTTTACCGCAAAAGTACTTTCTTACAACAATCTTTTTTTTTACTTATCGATTTCTGCGATGACATCACAGTTTCTTTTAATTTCTGATTGTTCATTCGCAGATTCAAACATATGACTACATTTAAAAATTGCGATAAATAAGTATTTATTCAGTTGCAGGAATTCAAACTGAACCTTAGTTGGCATCTTAACCACAATTAGGGGAACAACAACTAGATTGGTAATTTGCATAAAAAATTGAAATCAAAGTTGGCAAAATGTTGACACCTACAAACTTGAAATCAAATCTAGACCAAGAAACCAAATTCTTTCTCACAAGTTGACTAAAAGCAAATACATTAAGTACATGATTTAGTATCAAGTTGAAAACTAGTTTTCTGCCCAAAAACAAGAAGGAAATCGGTACAAAGATCAACCAGAATGTCGACAAGATGAAAAGCTTATTGGAAGAAGACGGTAGGTGTAGAAAATAGAGAGGAGAGCGAAAGGGTTTCATCTTCTTCTTCATCCGCGTTTTACCCTTGGAAAAAATGTGAAGCCAATGTCCACGCGTTCATATGTAAAGAAGGGGGAGAACCGTATTCGAAGCTTCCCAGCTCACAGAAAAGATCAGAACGCGGGCCCCACAGAACATTAACCCGGTTGAATATTCTCCCGTATTGAATTTTTGATAAAGAAATTGCTAACCTTTGAAAGAGGGTAAGTGGGGTGGTGTCATACTTGCTTTGTCTAATGGTAACTAGTAACGTTAGTTTCTCAAAATTTCTAGAAACCCACGTCGCTTTCTGTGCACTGTACACTCTCTTTTATTATAAGTGTCTCGTACACGAAAGCTGGAGGAACCGAGGAAGAGAAGTACCTGCCCTTTAAAGTCATGGTCTCTTCGTCCTGTGTGTTCTATTGGCAACAACCAGCAAACCCTTCTTTTTGAACATCCATGGAAGTAGATAATCAGATGCTCTGTGACTATAATCGTGTCAATTCAAAGTGTTTCCTTTCCGGGTTCTACTGTTGGGGCTGGGAATTCCTAACCGCTCTCTTGCTCTTTAGTTGCGCCGTCTAATCTTTTTCATTCACTTTCTTGGTTTCTCCTTTTTTATTTTGATCTCTTCCTTATATCTTTTGGTGTTAGGTTTGTGTTTCTTTTCTTTTTTTTGGTTGGTTTTGGCCCCTTTTCTGGTGAAGGGTAGATCGGGAAAGATGGCCCAACGATCTGTTCCGGCGCCGTTTCTGGCGAAAACTTACCAGTTGGTGGATGATCCAACCACTGACGATGTGATATCCTGGAACGAAACTGGCACTACTTTTGTTGTTTGGAAAACTGCTGATTTTGCCAAGGATTTGCTTCCCAACTATTTCAAGCACAACAACTTCTCTAGCTTTGTTCGCCAGCTCAACACCTATGTAAGTCCCACCGCCTCGCCTCTCTATATTACAACGTTTATGTCATGTTATTTTCTATTTTGTCTTGGTTCAAATTTGGACTGCCGTTTGTTTTGTTGGTTTGGTAATTGCACAACTGGGTCATGAATTCCTTGCTTTCTTGGAATTCGAACAGACTCTTTAGACATTAGAATCGTTGGTGGGTGAGATGGTAGTTGAGGACTCGATTGTCTGAAGACTCTTTGGTCTATTATGGTTAGATGGTAACTAGCATACATGACTTTGTTATTGGTACGATTGTAAGGTCGAATCTAGGCACGTTTAAACCGAGCAACCAACAGTAGGTGAGGGGCATCGGTGTCTTGGAGTCGGATTTAGGTAAATCATGTATTATTAGGACGGAAAATTGTATATAGTGATACAACAAGCGACAAGATCATTGGTACGAAGTCAAGTCCTATGTAATAACATATAGCAGAGTAACTGAGAAAATTTAAGATACATTTAATGATTTGATTGAAAGTTTCAGGTGTTTTAACTATTTCATTCGATGATTAATATTATAAAAGATTTAAAATAAAAAGTATTAAATAACAGAAATTAATATGATTATTACGATTAATTAACAAAAATATTTTAAATAATATTAATCTTTATATAATCAACTCCATAGATAATAGGGCGTCACCTTTTGATACACATTATGCATCCAAAGTCAAACAAAAAGATGATAGGACTCACTTCTTGTGGCCAACTAAATCTTGTTGTGGTAACATAGTCAACTGCATAGTTGTTTAGGGTATGATCAATGGGCTATAAGGCTATGTTTGTTGGGCAAATCCAACAAGATGTAGTTCGATAAGAGTGGAAAGTCTCCCACTTAGCCTGTGTATTCTTTTTCCCTGATGAATAGTTAGTAGACTAGACTAGGAAATTGTATGGAAATTTCCAATTGCGTGGAGAAACAGAAATGCCTCAGAAGTCCACTTTCGTGTCCCAAACTGGATCGCCCATTTATGACCAATCGAGTGTCAAGAACCTTTTTTTCTTTTCTAATTTATGTATAAATTCTCATTTTTTCAATTGAATGTTATTTTTAATCCAGTGTTTTAGTTATTGATTCAGTTTTAATTTTATTAATCATTTCACACTAACATCTTCTGTTAATTCACTTTCCAATTATTAATTTAATTTTTAAATTTTTAAATAACTTTATTAAAAAATAATCAAGTATATCTGTTTTTTTTTTAAGAATTTGTATTTTAATTATATAATTAAATTGTTTAATATGTAATTTAATGTTCAATATTAATTTAATTAAGAAAGTTTATATTAGAATGATTTTATCATAAATTACTTTGTTTTAATTTAAGTTGAAATATCAAATTCAGATAACGTGGTGATTAACTAGAGAATGGAGCATTTACTTTTTTTAATTGACAGGGCTTTAGAAAGATCGTGCCCGACAAGTGGGAGTTTGCTAACGAGAATTTCCGTCGTGGACAAAAAGAGCTTCTGTCCGAAATCCGTCGCCGGAAGGCGGCCATGCGGACCGAGGGAAATGGTGCCAGTAAGCATGTAGGAGGAGGCGGCGGTTCGTCGCATTCAAATTCCGGTGAGGACATGGCATCGACTTCAACTTCTTCACCTGATTCCAAGAACCCCGGATCGGTGGAGACAGTGGCTACTATGACCCAACTGGCGGGTTTGTCCGGCGAGAACGAGAAGCTGAAGAAAGACAACGAAATGCTGAGCTCGGAGCTGGCGCAAGCCAAGAAGCAGTGTGATGAGTTGATAACGTTCTTGACCAAGTACGTGAATGTGGGGCCTGATCAGATCGATCGCATAATGAGGCAAGGAAGCTGCTCTGGGTCCACCCATGATGGCGGCGACGAGGATAACGATGACGATGACGATGACGAAAACGAAAACGAACACGACAACGGAGAGAGTCTGAAACTGTTCGGTGTTCTTTTGAAATGCGACGTGAACAAGAAAAAGAGGGGTCGTGATGAGAAAATGAGGTTGGCTGGGCCTGGACCACAAGCAAAGGAAATCAAGATTTGCAATTGAAGATTTGACAGTAGTGGGTGTGGGGGCTCTTTGTCTAGGAAGCAAAAGAGCTCTCTCAATGTTATGACTAGCATTTCCTTTTATTTCAATAATGTTTGTACGGGGGAGAGCTAAGAGCTTGGAGATCAAAGGCAAATGGGTCTCTTCAGTCTTGTCCCTCTTATTATAAGATAGTTAGACCATACATGTGTAAAGTTTGGGTGAGACCATTCATAACTCTTAAGAAGGATTAATATTGTTTAGAGATGTTCAAATCAACTTTTGTTTATGTTGTTGTTGAGACATTTTCGTAATTTAAAGTTAAAGAATAAATGTACTTGGTGCAAAGAATCTTCCACAATTCTTCTTTATCCTAAAATTTACGGTAAGAAACGTGCACGGTTCACATGAAAGAGACCGTGGACGGAGGCACTGTGTTTAAGTTAAAACGGAGCGTTATGACGTGTAACTTTGCTAGTCATAAAATCTCACCGGTGGAGGCTTCATGAGCAGAGAACTCATGGCTGTCAGATTTTGTAGCATTTTACCCTCTACATCACTCTCCTTCCCTTCCCGTTTTACGTCCCCTGTAACTTCAACTCCTGTAAGATCCTTAAATCTCCATATCAAAGCCACTTCTTCCCCGGCCATGGAGATGCACGGCAGTGGACGTGACAAGTTTTTGGAGTACCCATTTGTGTCGGCTCCGCACAGGGACATGATGATTGATCTTATTTCTATGGTGGAAGATAGACTTGGCTCGCAGCTTCTTCCTTGTAGTCTCCCAATTGATGCACAGCACTGTCAGAATGAAAATGGGACCGCCCAAGCTTCTCTTCACATTAGATCGGGTCACGGGTCATCCCTTGTAATTTCTTGTCTCTTTCTCTGAAATTCCCTTGCTGAAGCTTGGAACTTTGATCGGTTCCTGTTCAGGATTCAGAAAACATACAATTGGTTATTAGTTTTAGTTCCTTTCAATTGTTGAGTGGCGTTTTGAAAGCGTCTGCTTTGCTTGATCGAAGCAGGACAGATGCGTTCTGGCGGTAGAGTCACTGTTTGATATCTGAGTCTTATGAGTTTGGACAGTCTTCTTTTTCAACCTTGCTAGTAAGTACATTGATTGTTTGCAGTGGTAGCTAATTGTGCTTCTTGCTATGATGATCTTGTAGGCAAAGTAAAACTTGCGCTAATTTAGAAAACAATTGCAATCACCAAGTGGTGGAACTATTGTAATATTGCGCCTTCTGCAAAATGTCCTTTTCAGTTCCACAAGTTGTTGTGCATGTTGGGTTGGTTAATTGATGCAGGAGATCCGTAGGTTACTTTTGTGCTGGCCGATCCCAGTTCTATAATTGTATTATATTTAGGCTCTAGCTGTGATTAGCTTTTGTTTTTATTGTAAATTATGATTACAGAGTTGTTTTCTAATATACTACCCTCATAGTGGTTGCTTGGTTGGTTGGTTTTGGAAACTTAAATCTAGTGGTTCCAAGCTAGGTCCAGCAAGAAAGAATTTAAAGTTAGCAAGCTATCATTCCCTCGGGGCTTGTTGTCGCAGAGTGCATGGCATGCATTGTTGTGTATTTTTTTAGGAACAGGTAATTGGAATGAACAAACAGTGCAAGTTTGTCTTACCGTGACCTTAAAAGAATTACATAGTTGGTCTGATTGCTAAACATGCTCTGTGCTAGAAAACTATATTTTAATTTATAGGGTGTGGGATCGGGTTTGTAAGTTCTATTACTTTATTATTTACCTCTTATCTGATTTCTCATTGGCTGTTGTTGTGTCTTCGGCGAGACTACTAACATCATGAAGAAATGTAAGCATCTTATATTTCTTTCTACCGTAGATCAAACATCTTATATTTCTTTCTACCGTAGATCTTGGTCTTAAGCATCTATACCATAAAATCAATTTTTGTATAAACCATCTTACCCCATCCCCCTCTTTTTGATGTTTAAGCTAATGTCTCTGCAAGCTGGCCTGTTCATCCGTAAATCGTCTATTATTCCCCTTTGGATTGTATTGCTATCAAATTCAAAGCATTGGATGAGGTGTGCCTCTTGATTCATGTTTCATACATTTTGTCTTAAATATGATTCAAACATAGGTATTGCTTGGTTATCAATTCAGGTGGCTAGGAATATTAGTGTTAATAATGTGGATTGTAACTTGTGTCACTGCAATATACCATGCTCCTTATCAATTTACTTGATATTAGTACAGAGTGATATAATGCTGGACATGTTTCAGGTTGATTTCATATTGGGAAGTTGGCTACATTGCAAGCTACCAACAGGTGCATCATTGAACATAACAAGCCTTTTAGCCTATCTGAATCTTTCAACCGATGCACCGAATTTTGTAGCTGAGGTAATTCAGGGCAGCCCAACGTCTCTTGTCTTTCTCCTTGATTTACCACCAAGAAAGGATCTTGTCATGCATCCAGACTACCTCCAAACTTTCTATGAGAACACGCAGTTGGATACACATAGGCAAATGCTGGCGAAACTTCCCGAGGTTCAACCTTACATCTCTTCATCCCTTTATCTGCGACACTACTTCTCGCCAACTGCAATATTGATTCGTATAGAAGTCAAGGCTGACGAGTCAGGTCAAATGGAGGACATTATAAAGACTCACTTGAATCCTATTGCAAAGGAAGTTCTGAGAATCTGGCTGGACAATTGTGCTTGTTGGGGAAGAGAAGTGGGAGAAGAGGAAAAAACTTATTTGAAGAAGAGGGATAATATGATGAAGAACAAAAGTATTGAGATTGATCTTGGCTCAAACTTTCCTAGGTTATTTGGACCAGAGGTAGCAAATAGAGTGCTAGGAGCCATAAGGGAGGTGTATAATGTATGAGAATTGTAGCAAATGAGTATCATCAGGTCCTTTCTTCATGTTACCGTTAAAAGGTTAATCAAAAAAGAGACCTCAGATATACTTATTGTGGCACAGACCATAGGTATCTTCATCAGGGATCCAATCAGCACAGTTGATTCCGTTGAACTGCAATGAACATTAAATATTCAAGTATGGAACCTAAACTGAAATCCCGTTTATTCATTTCGAAGTAACTTTTAAAGAAGAAAGCAGAGGTTGTCCAACGTGGGTAAGTTCCTTTTTAATTATGTCTATGTTTAACCTTGAAAGTGTTGCCCTGATAACTTTGTACATACTAGACCTAGACCTGAACATGAGTTGTTATAACTCAAGTTTTAAAATTTTGAAGAGCTTTTAACTCAACATAATTTTTGATGGAACAAGTTATCTTTTTTTTATATTTAAAATTTACATATTATAAAAATTTTAAATTTTCATAAGTCATTTTTTGAACTCAAATCTCACATTATATACATGACATGCAATTTGTTTCATTTATGAAAAATAATTTATAATTTAATTATCTAATATGACTCAATATGAAAAATCATTTTTGATTTAGTATTGTGAAAGGTTGTTATACTTATTTTTTAAGGTTTATATATCCCTTTAAATTAGTTTTTGTTAAAAAATGTGATAGAAAAATTATCAAAAAGGATTAATTAAGATTATTAATCTAAATGTAAGTAAAAAATATTAAACCATGACAAAATTTTAAAATATGAGTGAAATCACAATTATCTTTTATCTTAGGGAAGTATATTAAGCCACTAAAGGCAACAAAAGAGGTACAAAGGGTAGCGATAGTGATTTGTTAGCTTATCACAACAACTCTAGAGCCAAGGGATAAATGCAAATGCATAATTGGTGTAACTTCCACTTGGTGCTAGTGAGTAAGCTGTATTCTTGCTTGCCTCAATACGTATAAAGGTAGTCTGATCTTGTGAATTAGCTCCCTGAAAAACACTTCATTACTTTGACCATGGTTGGAGGAGGTTTATAAATTTAAGCCCAACAAAAAATCTATATTTATTTTAAAATTTTAACAATTATACATTAAATAAACTATTGGACATTTATAAATAAAAACAATTTTAATGGTTCAAAATAAAAATATACTTTCTTATAATAATATAATTTAAGAACATCAATTAATCTAAAATAATTATCGAAAAAATTATTATTTATTTATAAATATCGATCTTGAATGAGCTTTTTTTTTTGGCTTTTCTATAATCCAAATTTAATTTTTAAAAATTTCAAGAAAAAACTCGTTAATTCTCAAATTTTTATCCTAAATGTATTTAAATCTTTAAGTTTTAATTGTTTTAAATTGACCTTAATTTAAAAAATATTGGATAAACTCGATCACAAAAATTAACAAAATTGGCAATTAATAGGTATTTTGTAATTTTAGCTACAAATTCAAATTGACTTGAGAAAAAAAAGTCACAATTGCATGAAGATAATGGATTATGTTCATTTTTTTTCATAAATCTTATGATTTATAGGCACCAGTGCCTTTAGAAGGTTTGCGCTCATTGGGTCACTAGTGCTAAGATTTTATGATGAAACAAAACAAATAAGAAAAACGTACAACAACAAAATTTCGGACACTCAAAAATTTCAACGTCATGAGATGGACACATCAACAAAAGCTTACTAGAACTTGAGACCACCCATGACCCAAAACTAATAGGAAGTATTTCAGGCGCGATCTCTTTTTCCTGAAGCAATAGAAAAGCTAAACCAGCACAATTCTAATATAAGCATTGTAAGATAGAAGAGATAAAATAAATTTTATTGATAGAGAGTTATGTTAATCTCTCTCAAAAATTGTTTAAATATGTTTATATTATTTCTAATTCATCTTAGGGAAATTTCTAAATAAAATAGGAAATTCTAATCCATCTTAGGAAGACTTTTAAAAGAAATTGGAAATTTTAATTTATCCTAGGAAGAAGACTTCTAAAAGAAATATGAAACTCTAATTTATCTTAGGAAGACTTCTAAACAAAATAGGAAAGAAACAAAAGAGTTAATTAAATTTTAAAATAAGAAACAAATAAAATAAAATGAAAATTTATTCAAAAATCTTGCAGAGAATGATGTTAGATAAGGTGGGATTATGTGCTATTTAATATACCATCTATCCAAAAAAAAGAAATGCAGAGAGGAATGTTAGATAAGAGAAGGTTAGAACATGTGTTAGTGAATGTCTTAATCTATCCATGAATTCAAATGCCTCATCATTCACCTCCGCTTGTTAAATAACTCAACTTTGAGTCGGTATTAGTATCCCCAACCTCCACATCTAAAAGTAAGGTGAGAGATTAGTAGCATTGAAGGTTAGAGATATATTATCCATCTATAGAGGTAGTTCAACATTGAAGGTATTGTCATTGATTTTCTTTTTAATTATGAATGGACCATAGTTCTTTCTTTAATGTTCTCCCACCAAGAAGTGGCTGCCTTCAACCTACAAACTATCAACTTTACCTTCCTCTCTTTCGAGATCTCATGATAATCAAAGAAGCACTCAACGTTTGCGATCTGGTCAAGAAATCCTTCAATACTTAAATCCTCGTTAAAGACATAAATATCTGCCAAGAATTTAAAACCATAGTTAAAGTTTCTTTTGTTATGCGGTCTATTATACAAGAACTCCTTATCTGACTTTGATTTGCTATCGTAGGCAGATTGCCTCCAACCTTGAGTAGGAATGACTCTATAAATAGAGCGCCTTAGGGCTTGTTCTTCCATAACAGGACCTCCATTATCATTTTTATCCTTGTAGACAAGATGGTTAAATACATCGAGCTACTCTAGGATATCCATAAAATACACCTCCAAATGATCCTCTAACTATTAGATAATTTGATGCTCCATCTCCCTTAGTGCCTCAATTTTGCTACTCGAACCTGAGGTTATTTGTAATATATTTTGTGTTCCTGTTACTATCACTAACCATAAGGGGGCAATTTAACTCGCTTTGATGCCGCCTAACACAATAGAAAGGTAAACATATATAATTCCAATTCAAGAATTATAGCAAAAAAATTCTCAAAAATAAAATAAAATTTATTAATAGAGAGATATGTTAATCTTTCTCAAAAGTTTTTTCAATATGTTTATATAAACCCTAATTCATCTTTAGCAAAAATTCTAAACAAAATAGAAAACTCCAATTCATTTTAGTAAGACTTCTAAAAGAAATAGGAAACTATAATTTATCTTAGTAAGATGATATCCAAAAGATGCTTTTAGGTTTTTGATCTAAGCATCTTCTTCTTTTTCTGCAGTGTCTACTAACAACTCTTTCTTTCAAGCTGCTCTCTTGTTTTTGTTCTGTTATTTACTTTCTTGTTGGTTTAACGTAATCTTCTGTTTCTCTCTCTCTCTCTCTCTCTCTCTCTCTCTCTCTTTGTTTCTTTACATTATCTTATTTTGCTCTTGCGATCTCATAGTCTTTACTTCTACGTATCTCTGTTTTGAATTAGCTTACTTATTTGTGATCAATACCGGGTTATTGTTACTGTAGCATAATTATTAATAATTCATAATTATTGTTCACTATCTCCGGTATCCTTATAGTCACCTAACAACTCTACTTTAATAGTCACCCTTTAGTGTTATGGTGCCAATTCAGTCATCCATTTGCTAGTTCCAGTGCCATCGTCAATCTAATAAACATCCTCTAGTGCTCCAACACCGTAACCGAGTTCTACTTTTGACTACGTTAATTCCTCTATACACGAACAAAAGATAATTCCTTTATATAAGATCAAAGGGGACATTTAAAATTGTAACAATTGTAAAGGCATCAAACTACTTTGTCATGCCATAAAATTATGGGAGAAGGTAATTAAGAAGAGAGCGAGAAAGGAGGCTCCTATCTTGAAAAACTAGTTTGGCTTCATGATAGGTCCATGACAAAAGCGTTACATCTTTTAAGAAGATTAGTAGAATATTGTAGAAAAAGACAGAGTAATCTCCACTTGGTTTTTATTTATTTAGAGAAGGCATATGACAAGATACCCAGGGAAATCTTGTGGAGGTGTTTAAAGGATAAGGGAGTTCCTTTGTAATATATACGAATTATTAGGGGTATGTATAAAGGGGTAAAAACTCGAGTAAGGATGATAAGAGGGGATATAGAGAATTTTTTCTATCAATATTGGGCTACACTAAGGCTCCTTATTAAGTCATTTTCTATTTACAACAGTGATGGATAAGCTCACTAAGAATGTTTAAGGGGATGTAACTTGATATATGTTTTTTATTAATGATATTGTCTTAATGGATGTGACAAAAAAGGTATTAATGTTAAGCTAGAATGTTAGACTCGAGGGGTTTTAAATTAAGCATAACTAAGACTGAGTAATTAAAATGTATCTCTTTGGGCCATAGGGTAGATCCTAATGTGAAGGTAAAGATTAGTTCAAAATTTATACCACAAAAAGAGTATTTTAAGTACCTAGGACGTTATATCATTCAAAACAATGGAGAGATCGATAAAGATATAGTCCACTGTATTAGATTAGGATAACTTAAATGGAGAAGTGCATCAGGAGTTTTGGGTGACAAGAATATACCACTCAAGCTTAAAAGTAAATTATATCATTTAGTGATTAGGTTGGCTATGCTTTATAGGGGAAATGTTGACCCATCAAACAAGTTTATAGTCGTAAGCTAATGGTGACGAAGATGAGGATGCTCTATTAGATGTTTAATTTTACTAGAAGAGATAAGGTCAAGAATGTATTGTTAAGAGTAATTAAAGGTGACCAATATTAATGATAAATTAAAGGAGATGAGACTTAGGTGATTTAGACATATTAAAAGGAGACACTCTGACGCTTTAGTGAGAAGAACTGAGAAATTGTAAGAGTAAAAAAGGAAGGCCTAAAAAGAACTAAGGTGAAGTGATTAAGAATGATATGAATTTGCTGAACTTAACGAGGACATAGTTTGTAATAGAAAACTTTGAGCTACTAAGATACGGATAAAGGATCTCATATGGAGACGTCTTTATCGTTATTTTAACTCCTCTAAACTTTTTTCTTTGAGTCATTTGTTTTATAGATTGCTTTAATATTTTGATTAAGTAGTAATTCTCTTATATTTTTTTAGCCTAAGTAGTTTCTTAATTAGTCTATTTACTTTATTGTAATGGATGGTGTGATTTATTCTTATGCTTGTCTCTTTTTGTCCTAGTTTGTATATTTATTTATGTATTTTATCTTGTACTGTTAATCCCTACCATGTTCTATATGTATTGTATTACGTAATTTTATATATTTAGTTGTATGTATTTATTGATATTTTGTATTGTTATTAATTTGCACTATATGTGGGTCTATTGGAAACAACCTCTAGGAGTAAGACCACATACTATTGAACCTCCCCAAACCCCACATTTCAGTGGAACTCTCAATGGGTTTTATTGTTGTTGTTGTAAGAAGATATCTAAAAGAAATAGGAAACTTTAATTTATCTTAAGAGGACTTCTAGATAAAATAAGAAAGAAATCAAAGAGATTGAATGAAGTTTGAAATAAGAAACAAAAAAAAAATAAAACAAGAAATTATTTAAAAATCTCACAGAGAAGGATGTTAGATAAGGCGTGATCACGTGCTAGTAAATATTTCATTATACCTAATCAGAAAGCAATCCAAAGAAGAATGTTAGATAAGCATGATCACGTGCTAATCAATATACAATTCTACCCAAAAAGAAAGAAATGCAGAGAGGAATGTTGGATAAGGTGAGATCACATACTAGTGACTGTCGCAATCTGTCCAAGAATTTAAATACCTCATAACATGAAATATTAATGGTGGATTGACGTGAAACATCTATTAAAATATGTTTCGTATTTCCATAAATTTTCATACTTATTTTGGTTTTCTATTTCTATAGGTTTTACATTTGTTTTAGTTTTCTATTTTTATAAGTTTTTTATTTTCTCTTAATTTCCTATTTTTCTTTGAATTAGGATTGCTTTATCAAGCCTATAAATAAGCCTTATATATATTGTCTTAGGTGTTCTGAAAATAATATTCTTATATTCAATTAGTTGTAAGTTTTCTCTACGAGTGGATTCTCGTATTTGTTCAAATTAGACATGTTGCTTATTTTTTCATTTCTCATTGCATCACTTATTTTTTCCCATCATTACATCTTTTTTGACGTTAAAATATCCAATGAACTTAATCTTCTTCATACTCCCCTCAAACCATTCTTTCCCCTCTTATACGAGTTATGAATTAATTAGCTGTATTCGATAAGGATTTTTCTTATTTTAATTCCCTGTACTCTTACTTCCTAAAATCACCATCTTTTATTTATTTGTGCAATTTTCTCATCAAGTCCTATGCAAAAGGTCATTTAGATCGTGTTGTTAAGATATTAGTTACTTCGATACTAATTCTTGTGTATATAAAAGATATATAAGAAGGAAATAAACAACGGAAAAATACATATTTTACGTGGTTCAACCAATATGTGACCTATGTTTACAAGCAACAAGATATATTTCTTTTATTACTATGAGAAGTAAATAAAAAGAGAATAGTTGTAGACTAGGGTTACATATAATAAGTCTAAGGACAATTTAACTCTATTTGATTACATATAAGATTAGTGAAATTCTATTTTCATATAAATCTAGCATCAGTGACCCACTATTGACTCACTTTTGACATCGATAATGATTTACTTCTGACTTGTAAGTCTTTTTAATAAGTATGAGCTCGACAGTGGTCTCATGTCTTTGTTCAGTGTTAGTTAGCTTCTGTAATTTTATTATTCATTAAAATTTAAGACATATATCACAATCCTCTACCTTGAATTGAAATTTCCAATGTCTAGCCAATAAACACTACGTGCCATATAATTCTTGAGGAGTTCAAACCATGTGGATATTCATCAAGTCCAAGTTATGTTTGAATTTTTATGTAGGTAGTGGCTACGTCAAAATGTTAGCTGCACCCTCCAAAGTTTGAACAATTTTTAATAGGATTTGACTAGACACAATCATTTTTGGATCTTTTTTTTTTAAAATTAAAATTGATATTACATAGCTAAAGTAGTAAAAAATTATATACAATCCTTTACAAGAAAAACAAAAGAAATGAAAACCAACCTATGTTACGCTTCTAGATATTGAACATAGCGTACTTTGACTACACCTATTAAATCCTCCATCTCATTCTGAGTTCCAGGTTGATGTTGTCTTGTTTCCCTTTCGCCACCATTATTTCTATAATCAAATTAACTATTGACTCCGCAAGTTCGTACTGTGGTTGCTCTTCATGCTTATAAATCCTCATATTTCTCTCCCTCCAAATGTAATAAATCGCCATCTGAAATTATGTCTTAATAATAAGACTATCTTGTTGTCCTACCTTGGCTAACCGCATGATGTCAAGTATCACTTCATTCCATTGGAAGGATAATCTCAGAATCCTTAGCAAATACAAAATTCTACTCCACATTGCTTTCGTATATGGGCACTCAAAAAATAAATGATATTTGCTTTCATTAACTTGTTTACATAACACACAAAGCAGGTCATAGCTATCGAACCATCTATCTTTTGTGCTTAACCTATTCTTGATAGTTAACCATAAAAAAATGGAAGATTTTGGACTTAATACCTGTTTCCATACGAGATCCACCCACGACACTACTGCCAAAGACACCCTCTCTAGATTATGGGTTGATTTGTTGGTGAAATTTCCACTGGAATGCGCAGTACATGTGACGATATCTACTCTACTACACACTGGTGCTCCAGCAATATAGTAATCAAGCACATGGCAAAATCTAACATTTGACATTCTTTCCCTTTCCCGAATAAGCCATCCAACTGTTGCCTCCATTGGAATCCTATTACGAAGTGGAAGTAAATCAACACGGTCCCATAAGGGGCTGAATGTGGACCAATTATCATACCAAAGCTTGACCTCTTCACCATTCCCCACCCTAACCTTTATAAGAGGATATACTTTCTCCCTTAATTGCAACATACTCTTAAAAATCCAAGAATCTCTTCGTGGTTGAAGTTGCCCGAAACTTTGTCCACAAAGACGGTAACTTTGCAACTACTTCACCCACCGGACTTCTTTGTCAACAAATAGTCTCTAGATTCTCTTCATTAACAACATCCTTTGCATTTGCGTGATCGATATGATTCCAAGTCCCCCTTGTTTTTTTGGTATAGTGATCTCGCTCCATTTAACGTTGGCTCCCTTACTTGTTTCATGTTTCTCGGTCCATAAAAAGGATTTCAATATCCTCACCATTTCCTTTATCAGCTTCCTCGGAAGTACCACATGAGCCGCCCAATATATATACATGCTATTTAACACTGACACAATTAGAGTAACTCTCGCAGCAAGTGATAAAAAGCGTTTTTGCCAAGTACAAATTCTTGCTTTCAATTTCTCCAGCAAAGGCATAAAATCAGAAAATTTGGGCTTACCCAAAGTAATAGGAACCCCCAAGTACCGAAATGGAGTATCCTGATGAGAGCAACCCACTAACTCGGCTATCCATTCTGGGTTCCTCACATCGGACGGCATGAATACCCCACTTTTCTACATATTCATTTCCATCCTCGACCACCCCAAAAAAATAGCCAGCCCATTCATTAATATTGAAATAACCTATGGTTCAGCCTTACACAAAAGAATGACATCATCCGCATATAGTAAATGGGTCAACTTTATCTCCCTACATCTATAATGATACCAGAACAGACCATTATAATCCACCAACTTCGTGATTAAACGAGATAACCCCTCCATCACTAGAGTGAATAGGTAAGGGGAAAGAGGGTCTCCTTGCCTAATCCCTTTAGTACAAGTGAAAGGTAGTGTAGGAATATCGTTGACTAATACACTTATCGAGGTCGTCCGGATGCATTGTTGTAGCCACATCCTGAATCTCATAGGTATTCCGATAGCTTCTATACATTCACTCAAAAAATCCCATCTAACTGTGTTATATGCTTTGAATAAGTCAATCTTCAATGCACAGCTCTTGAGCTTTTTCCCAGTGTGATACTCCCATAACAATTCTTATAATAGTAGAATATTATCCCCGATGATTCTAGATGGAAGAAAGGCTCTTTGTGTGTTCAAAACCACCTTAGCCAATACCCTTTTTAATCTTTCAGCCAATAAACTTGCAATTATCTTGTATACTGTCAAGCAGCACGAAACAGGGCGATAATCCGAAACCCTCTCTGGTCTAATCGTCTTCGGGATGAGACAAACATATGTGTGATTATTCTCCTTCAACATCGAACCGGAAGCAAAAAATTCAAGTATTGCCTCCGTGACAAGTGTTCCTGTAATGTTCCAGGTCTGTTGAAAAAATCCTGTCGAAAACCCATCGGGTCCTGGTGCTTTAGAGTTGTGTAACCGAAAGACTACTTCCTTCACTTGTTGTGCCGTGAAAGGAGCATTGAGCATCTTGAGAATTTCAGGATTAGGGCAATAACTCATTATACTCTTGACCCTAAACTCAGTCCGCTGATTTTTCGGTCTCCTCATTAACTTCATGTTAAATTCTCGAATGTGTTCTGCTAACTCCGGTTGAGTATTAATCTTGTGGCCCGTCTCATCCCTCAACTCTGTGATTGTATTTCTGTTCCTCCTGTCTAGTACTGAAGTTTGAAAAAATTTGGTATTGATGTCCCCTTCGGTGAGCCAAATTTGTCTAGCTTTTTACCGTATTATGTCCTTTTGTAACTCAAGCGCCTCCTGAAACTGCTTCCTGTAATTCTCTTCCCGTATTCTCAAGTTATTGTTGTGTGGATCTTCATAACAAAGTTTTTGAGTCTCCTTCAAAGACTTACCCAGTGCTTCAACATCTAAACTCTTTAATTGCCCTCTTTGCTAACCTCAATTTTTGCATGAGCTGAAACTCTTTATGGCCAGTAATATTTGTATTCCAAACGTGCTGAAGCATGTCCATAAGCCCTTCCATCTACATTAATTCATTGAATAATTGGAACGGAGCCCCTACCATGAATCCACCACAAATATGTTGAACTAAAATTGATGCATGACCAGAAAATAAAGGTTTTCCGAACATTACCGAAGCCATTGGGTGAGAACTAAGCCAAAGATGATTCACCAATGCTCTATCAAGTTTTTTCCTCATGAAATTCTACCCCTTTTGTTTATTCTCCCAAGTGAACACTCTTCCTAACCTATGAAGATCCACTGATTCAATGTTATGAAGCAACTGAGGGAGTTCAGTACCAGAACCAGAATAAAAGCTGGCCCCTCCTTCCACTTCATCAGAACTGAGGCAGCAGTTAAAGTCCCTTGATACCAACCAAGGTAGTTGCATACTCCCATATAACTCAGTTAACTCTTCCCATTACACAGTCCTTTGAAACACAAAATTTGAAGCATACACAATTGTGACCTCTAATTCCATCTGCCTTATTACTTAGTAGTGTAGATGAATAAATTGGTCTCCCATTTTCACAACTTTAACCTCTACCGTATCAGTATCATACCAACACATAATTCTGCCATTGTAGTGCAGATTATGATTAGAGAGGCATTCCCATTTGGAACCAACAGAGCCTTCACCTTTGGGACAGCCCCAGCCTTTATTTTTGTTTCTAGAAGCCCTACAAAAAAAGGTTTGTTTTCAGCCACTACTTCCTTCACCATCTGTTATTTGAGCCTAGTGTTCCCTACCAGGATCGTCATTAAAAAAGGCACTCCGGGGATATGATCCCCTTGTGTTTCTTCTTCTTAGCTTTCTTTTTAACCATAGACTTGTTCCCAACTCCTACCAAAACTTGCCTAATCTCCCCTACTTTAAGATCTAATTCTGCATCTTTATCCATAGAAATACTAGGCTCATTTTCCTCCACTTCAATAGGTTCCATAATATTGAGCATAAGACTATTATTGCTTGTCCTATTATTGATTGATGTACCATCCCCCATATGTATTTGATTAGAAATAGCATTTGTAAGCCTTGAATTGTCTGAACTCACTCTAGTCCCACCTCTGTCGAACTCAATATGCTGACCTTTCTCTTGTTCCACATTTCCTAAGTACTCTGTAACATCGGAAGTGCCCTTATCTGGTAAACTATCCAGAGGCATCCCACTACTGATAATACCATCACCTTGAGCTTGTTGAACAATATTAACGTCAACATGTTCCTTTGTTGGTATCCCAACAACTGTCAACCCTGCACCTTGTCCTTCCTGCAACTTATCCATCTATGCATTTTTATCCTTTCCTTTTTCAGCATGCTCATGACTCGCCAAGTCTTCTTGCCATCCAGAATTGAGTATACGACCTATAGCAACCCACTTCTGCCGAATAGAAACTAGTTTCCAAGGATAAAAGATGGTAATCTCATCTCGAACCATCTCACCTGTCTCAGTTAATCGAAGGGTTGACATCTTTTCAGGGAGAGAAGCATTCTTTGGAAACTTAATGCAAATCTTTGCACACCCAATTCTGTCCATTGTCACGATTTGGGAGTCCATGCAGATAGGTTTGCCTAATGCACTTGCCAGATGGCTCAACCCCACCATTGTCCAATATTCCATCAGAAGCCCATGGAACTGTACCCATAGAGGAATTGTACCAATTGAGCCTCTGTCAACACCCATTCCCGGTTTCCACTGTTGAATAAATAGAGGCTCATCCCCAATATGCCAAGGACCTTGCTCTATAATCTCAGATAAGTTCGAATGCTCAGAAAATTTAAACAACATCGTCCCATCCTCCCTAAACATCACTTTCTCTAGTTCCCGCTTACCCCATCTAGCCTTAGCTCATGCATTCACCGTCGAAAAAGCCATTCTTTTCAACCAAAAGAACCCAACCAGAGCATTTGACCATGCTCAAGCTCCAGCTTGGAGCAATTCCAGAGGAGGTGAGAAAATCCCATCTTGAATCACTTTTCGATAATACTTCAGCTTACCTTTATTGTTCTGAGGGCTAACCGTGTTTCTCTAAGCTCTTCTAGTCTGCATTTGGCTCTGAATCTGTTCACTAACGCCTGACTTACCAGCAAACTCCATCACTTATGTTCCTGTATTTTATCAGGAAAGAGGTGGAAAATTCTCCTTCAACGATGATAGTTCCCCCATTAGCGAGGGATTCACTGGTGAGGAGGACATCTTCTCCAGTCACAAATCGGCATTAAAAGACAAGAGAACCCTTCACCCAGAAGCTAATCGTTACGAAGAAGAAAAGGGCAAGGAAGGGCATGAATGGTACTTCAGTATTGGCGGGAAAATGAAAAGAAGAGAGAAGTTAAAGAGGTGAGTGGGGTTATTTCTTGAGAAGCTGTCATCTTCTTTTACTTTACTATAGCATCCATCCATCTATCTTTTTCCTAAATTTCCTTACTCATCTAAATGATAGTTACATCTCCATCATTAATGGTAAATGCATACATGATAAAGCCTTTCCAACTATATCTCTTTGTTTACTTGATTGTCCATTTCACTCTATCCTCGACTATACCATGTTGATGCTTTTTTCTTGGAATTGTTCTACCTCTACTTGTCTCACCTTTGAACTAATACTACTTATCCTTTCCATATGTTTTCTTTAATATATGTTGCTTCCCCGAGCATTATATCCTTAAAGGTTACTTTTGAACTTTTTACTAGGCGTAATAATTTACAAAAGCCTACCTTATCATATTTCCACTCTTTAATAAGCTCTTCTTGTGATTTTCTTCCATCTTCGCTCATCGAGAAGACCTAGTTACATATTTCATATTACAACACTATCATCATTCTATCTAAAGGATTGAGATATAACTATTGATCCTATTAATATCTTTGCTATTAAGACATACACATCATGTTGTAATTTACCTTTCATCATAGCCAACAGATCCTTTATCACCTTAAGTTGCCCTTTATTACCTAAAAACTTATACCCTTGACTTTAAAGAGTACCTATAGAAATCATATTTTCTTAAATTTAGGTACATACTAAGCATCCAATGTTCTAACAATTTTATTGTGTATTTTAATCTGTACTAAACTATTGCCTTTGACAGTATACTCTCCATCATGACTCAATTTGACAGTATCATTCCATTATTTAAAAGAATAAAATATTCTTTATTGAAAGTCATACAATAAGATTGACTAGTGACTGTCACCAACCAATTTTTAGAATCAAAATTATCTGCGTCTTCCATCCTCTTCACCAAAACTCTCTTACAGTAGAACAATACTTACTTTTCCATCTATTTTTCTTTTCTTGTTTCCCTTGTCCCATTATGGACATTCTCTTTTAAAGTGCAAATTTTCTCTACAGTTAAAGCATCAAATAGTTTTAGCCTTCAATTTAGATCATAACTTACTCCTATTTCCAATATTCATTTCTTTTTGCACTACATCTACTAATAACTAGACACATATCTAATCCATATTCATATGTTAGAGACATTTTTCTTTAATTCTTTGGACTATATAGAATCATTCATATCACTGATAGACTTAGTCTCTCCACCATACAATATAACATCAATAAAATTTTCATATAAATTTGGCAAGGAATATAAAAGGATTATGACTTAATCTTTACCCATAATTTTAACTCCAATACCTTGTAAATCTAAGATGATTTGATCAAAATTATTAATGTAATATTTTTCTTGTGTATGTTGTTTCATCCTTAAGTATACAAATGATGCTTTTGATGAGAACGACTTAAAAGTGATTTTAAAAAATTCATAAACTCTTAAAAAAATATTCATAAGTATTTTTTGATACTTACTTTCAAGTTATTTTTATAACAAAACAATAATTATTTTATCAACCACATCTTTTAAGACTTTGTCCCCTAAATTCAATAGTATAGTGTTGTGCACCTTTTACAAAATTTCTTCCTTCTCTCACATACCCAAATTTATGGTAGTTTTTCTTCTTCTTCTAACACTACTACGTATCTCTACTGAACAAGAAGCGCCCTTCTCTTCATCTTACATAAAATGAAATCATTCGATCCATTGAATTTATCAATGCTGAACTTGTGAAGAGACTTCCTCATAGCAAAACCTTAGCTTTGACACTAATTATTGAGAAACCAATTGCTCTTATATCAATTGTCATGCAAATGAAAGCTATATAGGAAGGAAATAAATTAAGCAAAAACAAAAAATTTATATGGTTTGACCAATATTTGACCTATGTCTATTGGCTAGGAGATATATTTCTTTATTACTATTAGAAGACGATACAAGGATAATAGTATGGTGACAATCTTTTTCACTGAACTTTATATAACCATTATCAAGGTATTTATATATTAAGGTTACGTACAAGAAGCCTAAAGGTAATATAACCTTATTTGTACATATGCCTAAGGTTAGTAAGATTCTATTTCTACATAAGCTTGAGTTCAGTGAAATTATATTTCTACTTGTCCTCCAATTTTTTATCACGAATTTGACACTTGACCTCCTTTTAGCACTAGCATCGATTTGTTTCTAACTTAAGAAATCTTTTTTATTAGTACGAAATCAACGCTAGTCCTATCTCCTTGTTTGATGTTAATCAGTTTTTGTAATTTTATTATTCACCAAAATTCAAGGCATATCTCATAATGTTTCTTAGTTATATAAAGATATTACAGGTACTTAAGTCCTTCCTGAAATTATAGTTTTAATGTGCTGATTCATTTATGCCATATAAGTCAATTGAAGGACACTTGAAATTTGCTTGATAAAATTTCTGCAAAAAGGTGTAAACCAGATAAGTTCAATTTTGGCATTTTGATACATAAATATTGTAGAGATAAAGTTCTAGATCGAGTTCGAGTTTATGAGTTGGCATATTATAAGAGGAAGTAAAGGGCAACTATGTCGTTGTCTTCATGCATTTTAATTCATACCACAAAAAATTAATAATATTTGTGGTTTTAAAATGTCATACGCAAGCCCATGTTCCTTTGCATTACATTAATCTAATTAGTGGTATGCGTCGTTAAGCATATACAAATTAATATCTTATTTTTATCACTAATTAATTAACAATTTAGTATAGAGTGAAATAAGAGTCGATCTCATGAGAAAGTGTTGTTTATTAAAATTAATTTCGAATGAAAATGAGAGCATTAATCAAGTAAATGTATGTAATTATAATTTCAAACAAAGTAAAATTCGTTTAGGAAAAATTCAACCCACAAAAATAAGGTGAAACACCTATAATTTGATGTCCAATTTAACTCAAACTCATGCACAACTTGTACCCATGTTATTTACCAAAATTGAACTCCTTAAATTAGAAAATTATGATCATGAAAGCCCTTAATTCAGATATGGAAATTTGCACACTAAAACAACATGTAAATCACTAGTTTCATCTCATTAAACTTTAAAGAATGTATTATACTTAATCCCTTTAATAAACCAACACGTGCAAAATAGCCCTGTAATTTCGGGAGAAGGGGTGCCTCCTCACAAAGGGGGTCGCAATGACCAGGCCCGGGCGATCGATCTTTCTTTTAGTTTTAGTTGTTGAATCTCTCTTTGATTGATCAATGTGCTATGATTCATCATGTTTTTGGCACTTAAAACAAGTTAAAATCATGTTAAAACATCATAAAATCAGAACAGAATGTACAGCTTCAAAAACAGAGAGTAAACAATGCAAATTCAGCTTCTTTGAACATTCAAGGTTGCTTTTTTCAAGTTCATTTAATCTCATGAATCTCATCATCTTTTACTAGAATTTCTAGAATATTAAACTTAAAAGTATGTCAAAATCATGCTGAGAAATCAAAAAAATAGCAATAAACCATCAGCTCTCAAATCTGATTGTATAAACAATCTAAGAAAAACAATTTCAAATTCAAGTGCATATTTCTAAAATTCCAGCTTTAGGAAATTAATTTCAAGAATTTTTCTAATCGCATTCTAGCATAAAATAACTCCCTAAACATACCCAAATACAAACCAATTATAAGCGACTAGTTCCTACTCATAGATTAACCATAATCAAGCAAATACGCAAATTATACGCAGCTAGACAACAACCTGCACATCAGATTAAATGTTATATTTTTTGTGTTTCTTCTTTTCAAAGATGTTTTACGCCTTCAACTTCTAACCTGTGAGACTTATAAAATCAGCAAATATAATGAGATGTGGGAAAATCACATGACAACATTTAAACACAACATAAACGGAATAGATAAGGGCTTGAAGTTTTCTCTTCAATCACTTTGCTACATATCCTTTAAAATTCCAGATTCAATTACATAATTCAATCAAGATGTTTTCCAATTAATTTTGCAGAACTTAGTCATTGAAATCCTTCAACTTTTGGCCTCATCTAAATAGGAAAACACAGTAGACCACAAATCTTAACACACGTAAAGATGGGAAGGGGTTCAATAGAAACTGAACTAATTAATTAAAACAAAAGCTTTTAACACTAAAAACATAAAGAAAATTTTAACATGCATATTAACAAGTGTTCAAGCATACATTAAACCTATAAATTTAGTCATCTAAGTTAATATTTTTATCATTAACATCCGTCTTTGGACAGTCGTTTTGATGCTTTTCTCATCTGCTGGAGTTTTCTTTTTTTCTGCTGTCCACTCTCTGCATTGTCGTTTTTAATGCCCTCTTATCAGTACTAGCGTTGTTGGTCTGCTTCCCATTTAACTGTCGTTGTGGTCTTTTTTTGTTTCCCACTGCAATGCCGTTTAGCTTCATCTCATCCCTCTTTGGACTGTCGTGCGGAGTTGGCTGCTGTCGTACGTTTCCAATTGCTATACATTTCACTCTCTGCTGCGTTTTATCTCTACTTTTGTTACTGCTCATTTGGTTCCTTACATTCTGCATTTTACTCTATTTGCTCCCCTCTTTGGACTGTCGTTTTGTTCTTGTGGTGTTGAGTTTTTGCTTCATTATCCATCTGCTAACGTTTTGCTTTGCTTCTCACTGTTGCCTGCGTTGTTGTTTTGATGCTTTCTCTAATTGCATCAGTCCATTAACCTATAATAAAAACATTTCAAATTAAGCTAATTTTTACAGGAAAATTTAGAAGAAATAATTTAGGCCTTAAATAATAAAATATAAATAATCATATTCAAATGTGTAATAAAATAATTAAATAGACTAAATTTAGAAAAATAAAGATGTCATATTTTGCACTTATCAATTAGCCTAAAGATACTTGAGTCCTAACTGAAAAACTAAGAGGATCGTTTCCCATTTTAACATCATATTCGATAGGTTTGTGTTATATTTTAAATTTATAAGCAATTTATTACTATAAAATATCTTGGCACAAAAGTGTGTTGATTTCAATTGACATATGTTGGCTTTACCAAATATACATGCGATGGAGAAGTAGACGTACTTTAGTTCATGAGCATGATGAAAACAAAGTATGGATACTAAACTTATGAGACATTGAGACCACTTTTTTATTATAAAGGTAGGAATGATAATGAGTCGAGTAAGATTCGGGCTTAAAGATTGGGTTAAAAGCGGCCTGAGCTTGATCAAACTCGAGTCAAGCTAGGTAATGTATGTGTTTGTACGAACTAAGAGAAGGCTTTTGTGTTAGGTTATTTATGATGTTATGTCTTGTTTGTGTTGTTTTGGCTAATATAAGAACTTTTTAAATAAAATATATATGTTTATTGCTTAAAATTAATTTTAAGAAGACAAAGATAGTAGAACTTAGACCATGCCAAATCATCAGCTTTGTTGTCTAGAGGATACTCTTCTTGCCCAACTGGAGGTTGAGTAGAACTTAGACCATGCCAAATCGTCAGCTTTGCTGTCTAGAGGATACTCTTCTTGCCCAACTGGAGAGGTTGAGTAGAACTTAGACCATGCCAAATCGTCAGCTTTGCTGTCTAGAGGATACTCTTCTTGCCCAACTGGAGGTTGTTCCAAAGCAAAGGCTTAGTTTGGTTTATCGTTGACGAGAACGTTATAACTATTTCATATGACAAAGAGGACCTTATAATAAGTTATCATTAGTCATCATATCAATATTTTTATCTTACAGAAATTTTCTTGCTGTGAAACTAATCCCATTAGACCAAAAACTTTGATCTATAGTCAATTGCTATCATGAAACCATAACTCTCTTTGATTATTTCATAATCCACTTCTCCTTAATTTTCTTTGTTGTTTTTTAATTTCAAGATTAATTTTGTGGCTTCGCTGTTGTTAATATGATCAACTTAAGATATATAAACAACCTCTTCTCTATTTTATTCATATTTTTTAAATATAATTATATTTGAATCTTTGCTTATTGTAGATTGTTTATGGAATCTAAGACATTTGATAAGTTCAAATGATGAAACATTTTACTTTTAGCATTGCTTTTACAAATGAAGTCAATTTTTTTTTTCTTACTATGAATTTAGTTTTGTGGGTATCTGTTGCTCTAAATAGCTTGATTTGTTATCAGTTCGCCATTATTTTAAAGCTTAACTTTCGTAGTCTCTTTAACCTCACTTTTTGTCCTTTTCAAACTACTTTTAGTAATTATTTCACGAGAGATTTATTTCACCTAGCTCCTGGCTTAGTTTCTTTCCTTTTATGGAAATGGAACCAGTACATGGAGCTTCACTAGCTAGAGCATCTTCTATCTCCAACAGCTAATTGCCTACCTTGACCTTTTTTTTTCTTACCCCTTCTCTTATGGTTCTTTGGTTTAAGATTATGCCATTCTTCTCATTGTCGCTTATGCTCAACTTTGGTAGACTATTTCTTGATAGAAGACCACCTTTCCCACTAGCTCAATTATGGGCAGAGAAGAATTGGGAAAAATTAGGCCTCGAAAGTACTCTGGTTAATAAAAAAGACTTCTTTGTCTTCAAATGTAGAAGCTAGTCAGGTATATACAAAGTCTTATAATATAGCCTTTGGCATTGTTAGACCCCGAATTTTTTTAGTAAGCATAAATTGAATGAATTTGGTGATCATATAGTTAAATCATTTTTTTTAATTAGAGTTTAATTATTAAGTCAAGTCCAGGACGACTTCTTTCATGTATTGATGGAAATTGGAAGAGTTAAATTGAAGAATCAAGAATGCACAGGGGTATTTTTGGGTAGATTGCTAAGGTTAGAAGCCTTAAGGCATTAAAGGAAGGGCAAATTGGATTTTTAACACTCCTTAAGG
>JANZXR010000170.1:28419549-28465322 GCA_027575705.1 Erythroxylum echinodendron | reverse complement strand
GTATTGATGTATTGTGGGTTGTAAGGTTATTAAAGCTTTGTAAAACCAATATTTGTTCAAGAATGAATGAAATATATATATGTTCTGCGTATGATTATGATAACTGTTAAGTTTTCATGTTGCATGAGTTGATCCAATGAATTTGAGGTTTGAGAAGTAGTTGAGGTTTAGGTTTGGGTATTTCTGACCTTGGATTTGGATGAATGAGGGTGTCTAGAAGGAATCGTCTGTGCTGACGTCACAACATAGACACAAAGGAAGATATAGAGGAAGGGCATCGTCTGTGCTGACATCACACACAAACGCAAAGGAAGACATAGACGCAAGGGATCGTCTATGCTGACGTCATATACAGACGCAAAGGAAGATATAGAGGAAGGGTATAGTCTATGTTGATGTCACACCCAGACGTACGAAACACAGACGACACGTCATAACACAGACGCAAGGAATCATTTGTGAAGACACGAAAAAAGATAGATGATAGAAAGGCAGACGGTAGAATGAAAGACGATAGGAGAGGGGTCAACCCAGACGATAAAAGTCAACTATAGACGATAAAACCCATACGATAGAACTTCGGCCATAAGTAAACACAGATCATGGGCTAACCACAGAAGATATAAAGAAGAAGTTAAGTTAGTATTATTGAACCGTCACTTACTTGGAATTAAACACAGACTACACAAAATCAAGGATCAAGAATCAGTTAAAGACAAAGACCAAGTACAAGTCGTGGGACGAGATGGTAAGAAGTGATCAAGATGAAGTTTCAGGTTAATGTTTGTCCTGGTGAGGGCACTCCACCCTTGTGTGATGCGTGTTCAGATATCACTTAGGACGTTGGCCATGTGTCTTACAAGAGACGGGGGCTCAACGGGCATATATTGGTAAAGCCAATGTTGATACAAAAGTGGAGGCCTAGAAGAAAAGTAGCATCATAAATATCTATTATGGATATATGCGCATCTCAAATATTGGTCCACTTTAGGGTTAAGCTATCTATATAATTCGATTGAGAGGCTTTTGGTATTGGATGAATATACAACAGAGTTTAGAGGATTAGATACACTCATATATGTGTGGAATTTAATCTTTAAAAGCCACTACCTAATTCCCTGAAAACAAAGTAGTTAAATAAAGATAATAACCTTTTAGATGCAGTATTCTCTCTATTAATGAAAGCCCGAAGCCATAAAGATAAAAAAGATCTGGAAGTCTATATGGAAAGTTTTCCCACCAGGGGAAAGTGCTAAAGTCTTGAATTCTAACCCTTCGAATACACAGTTAAACGCTAAGGGGGAAGTCTCAGTTTTTGAATTATAAGAAAGAGCTTGCCAATATAAAAATAATTCTTTCAAAGTGCAACAATTCTTATGAAAAAAGGGAATATGACTTCTCATACCTAAGAGGAGTAATATATCTTTTGACAATGGTAACTTGGCACCATAATTATTAGGTAAAGAACTAGAGGGTACTTTGGGTACATATAAGGAAGCAACTGAGAATGCAAGGAAAACACACAAAGACCTCTAGTTAAGCATTAAAGACCAAACCTTTAGCTATCAAGGAGAAACATATAGATGTATATTTAAGTACTGGTAATTTTGAAAAGGAGACACCGAGCAAAGATGGAGTTATGAAATCTATTATAGACACGACTAGTAGAAAATCTAGAAGGAAAATGAATAGACAAGGGATTTCAATTACTCCTATCAATCAATAATAATATTCTAGAGTGTGAGGGACATAAATTTCCCTAATAAAAATTAAGTAATTCATGACTACTTGTTAGCTAAAACATCATGCATAGTAGGTTGTTTGAAATAAAAAACAAGGAAGCTAAAGTGTAAGATTGCAAATGGATATCTAATAAGCATTGAGAGTTGATCACATACCATCAGATGCATTATAATGGAAGGATACTTATTGGCTTTAACACCGAAATGGTAAATATACAACAATAAGTGGTCTCAGATCAATTCATGTAGCTTGAAATTTCCCTTAAGTAGCTCTAGATTAGAATAATAGTTACCTTTTTTATGATGCTAATTTTGAGTTCTAAAGACATTTTATGGAAGGATTTGATCTCTACCAACTCTTTGATCTAAGCCCTTTGGATGATATTAGGAGAATTTTAATAGCATCATCTCAACTTAGGAAGCTGAAAGAGAAGAAATTGGAAAGATTGAAAGAAGTATGGGCTTCCTTAATTGCCTCACACCATTAGAATGAGTGACCTAAAATATACTAAAGTCTACTACACTTAGAGTAACAAGCAAGCCAATGAACGCGTTATAAGGAAAAAAATTGGACAGGGATTTAATAAATTCCCTTTGGCCCACCAACTTCCTAAGAGCAAGGTTTACTTTTATGTTCCATAATGCTCTAATCACAATCTTAATGAAGTCGATATAGGCTTATATTTAGAAAAGATGAACTTCCCTCTTAAATACTTCAATTTCTTAGTTATAATTGAGGGCTTTGAACGTGTGGTGATAAATGGATGTTTAGATTGAAGGTTATGAAAGTTATTTATGTGTAAGGAAATTACTATATGTGAAGTTGGAATTGAAAAAGCTTCAAAAGGAGAAGGTTCAATATTCTAATGAAACTATCAATACTAAACAAGGTGGAGTTGGCATAAATAAAGCTCCAAATTGAACCTCAGGACAAGTATACTAAGTATAATGAATTGAAAACACTTAGCAATTACTCACAATCAATGCATAATCACCACTTAGTACGAAAGCAAAAGGCCAAAGTTAATAAGATGAAAGATGGGGATATGAATACTACATTCTTTCACAATTCAATTCTAGGAAGAAGGAATGTGAACAAAATTTGTTCCTTAGTGAATGAAGATTGAAGGATCATTAGTGATTAATAGGGAATAAAGGAAATAACTCTCAATCATTTTAGGAAGGCTATAGGTTCTTCTAACATTACTTCTCCTTGTATGCAAGTAATGATTGAAAAATCGAACATGTTCAACTAGTTCAACTGTAAAAACTTTGAATTGACCAATTTTTTATTTTACATTAATAACCTTGTTATAAAAAGTTTGTCAGTTTATTAATTAACTTGCCGGTCTTAAACAACCTTAATACTCATTGGCTTTGTCACCTACTCCTGGATTAAAAACTAGCAATGGATATTAAAAAGATCTTGAAAAACTTCCTTTACATTGGGAGAATAGATGATGCATCAAAAGCCAAAGTGAAGTGGTATGATATTTGTTGCTCCAAAAGGGAAGCGGGTCTAGGAATAAATTCATTAAGGAACTTCAACAAGATGTCACTTACTAAATACACAGATGATGAATTCATTTAGGTCCAATGGATGCATTCATACATACTCAAAGAAAGAAGAAGTATGCAGCTAAGCCAACCTAATTCCTAGTCAATAAATCGAATATTGAAGTTAGGAAGCTTTATAAACCAAGAAATGAAAACTATTAGAGGAAATTGGAACAAAACCTAGTTTTGGTTTAAAGCTTACAATGATTTATGACCCCTTCATCTTCATTGTGATATGGAGAATCTCAAACTTTTGGTTCCTTTAAAAGCTAAGGTAAATATCATGTTAGAAAATGGAGTTTAGCAATGTAGGTTTAAGGGTTTAATACCATTAGGAAAAAAGTTACAAACTACAGGCCAAAAGGTGATGAAGAAGACATATAATTTGGAAAGAAGTCCCATGGTGGAATTTAGTATAGTTTAGGGACAACTGCCCACAAGCTTCTTTTATCCTTTAGATTGCCATTTATTTAATTAAGCATCTTAAACAAACTAAAGGAAACTTCCCTAAACAATAACTTACTATAGATAATTCATTTCTGGGAGAGCTAGTGGTCTCCTTTTATTAGATGGGAAAGGGAAGTTAGGTACACACATTAAGGAGATTTGACTATTTTCAAGTTAGTCATTAACTATGGCATCTATGGTATTTAGAGAGGGAGAGGAATAGAAGAACATTTTACAATGAAAGCCTTAATCCTCAAAATTTCTTAACTTCTATCATTCAAAGGATAAGTTAATGGATAGTAACAAGGAATATTCACCTAAAGATAAGTTCTGAGTGAATTACTAAGTGGAATGACCAACCCTTGAATGGACGCTAAACCTTAACTATCTGCTTCAACTCTTGACCTTAACGATCTCTATTAAGAATAGTAGTAGTATACTTATTTGTTGACATAAAATAAAGATTTTGTCATAGCTCATAATTCTCCTTAATAACTTTGTTTAATTTTGCCTTGAGTACTTATGTACTAGCAACTAAATCTATCATTACCTTGTGTACTTGATAAAGTTTAATAAATGTTTTACATATTTTAAAAAAGATATAACTTATGCAATTTAACACTAAAATTCATTCAAGTTTTAACTTCAATGTTTGATAAAGTGTTGAAGGTTGTTATATTAAATATATTCTTCTTCAAATTTAATTTACTTTGAGTAAATGGGAAGTTGATATAATTTTTGTTGGTTTTTTGGCTTTATTGCTAGTTAGGATTTCCACTAGTTCGCCATGCAACTTTTGTTCTTTATAAATGGTCATGTTGATGTTATGTAGGATTATTTGCATAATAAATGTCAACCTTATGACTGAGTGTGAATTTTATTTTTTGTACTAGTATGAATTTTCTTCATTTTGAGTTCTTTGCTTTATTTGAAACGTAAATGAAATGTAATCTTCATAATTTTACCTAGTCAGTCAACTATTTATAGAGAGTAGTTTAAGAAAGACAAACACAGAGTGTGTTATCATAAATTAACACAAATGGTAAGAAATTAGGGAAGCATTTGAATTGTTTGATGCAAATGGCTCAAGTACTTAATTTATTTTATTTCATATCTAGCTTCAATGTATATGTTCAAATGTCACATTAATGTGATAATTTAGACTTTACTCTAGGCGATATTGGTACTAGAAAGTTGAATATTGCCACCTTTAGTGGATGTCCTAGCAAGCCATCCCCTGAAATTTTGTTTGTTATCTGATGATAGAAAGTTGTTTCTTGTTCAAATCATTTCTTTGAAACTATGTTACAATATATAACTTGTTTGTTTATTGTAGTGAATCAAACAAATGATTGTAAATGTGGATTATGATAACAATGTTAAGAATTGCTTATTGATTTTTGGTTTTGTATCATGTTAGAGTGCACTAACTTTTCTCATATCAGCACAAACTTTTCTCATATATCTTTTTTTAGGGTAAAAATATTGATAATATTAAAGAGTTGTTAGGTTTCACTTCTATTTTCTCGCTATGATTTTTTATATTGGTTTTCATTTTTTAAACAAAAATAAAGATATATTTAGTTTTAGATGTTAATGTAGTTACACTTTTATTATTGATAATAAATAAATATGAAATAAAATTTAGAGACAATGCAAATTAATTTTATGAAGTATTTAAGTTAATTAAATTTAATATCTTATATAATATTTGTTATTAATAATAAATTCATTATAGTTTGCCAAAATCACAATTAAATAAAAATTATAAAAATCTAAATGTATTTACTTATTATTATTTATTGTAATTACTACACTAATTTTATTTGAAATTTATGTATTTTAAGATATTTAAATTTTAAAAATTTTTGTTAAATAAATTAGAAATTAATTATTAAAAAAATAAATCCAATAACTAAAATATATTACTCATAGTTCATAATAACTAATATTAAATAATTAAATGGCATATATTTGGTTAATATTAAATATAAGAAATTAGAAATTAAAAATAACTTTTTTTATAGTTGTCATAACTTATAAAAAGTAATTGTAAATGAACAGCAAAAGAATTTGGCGAGAATTTTTCTGAAAGAAAGATTCCAGAGATGGTCATATCGAAATTGTAAGTTTTCTAATTTGCAATTTTTTTTAGTTAGTCCCCCAAGAAGACTTATTTAATATATGAATCTTATGAAATCTATTTACTTAATTTGCCATCGAAATTTTGGACCAGAAATCTTCCAGCACTAATGAAACTATCACCTTTTACATATTGCTGTAGAGGTCGAAATTCGAACCTTACTCTGTAGGGAGATTTTCCTGATGTTCTAAAAACTAGAGCTTTATATATCCCTTTCTAGTAACACCAACCTAAAAATTTTGAGTCTACGACTTGTCATGTCGTAAGAGGAAGTAAGATGCATATTTGTCATTTTTGTAAATGTTAGGAAATTAGGGCCAGATCTGATCCCACCACAACAGAATAATCATAAAATTTTTTCGTGACTTTTGATTTTTTGAAAATCAAGATCTATTTAATTCTATAACATGATTAACACAAATCATAATAAAGCGGAAACTTAAGTCGTACCTTATTCCGAAACTTGATCTTAATCTTGACGTATCCCTCGAACAGTTCCCAAAAATAATCTGTCTCAACTACCGTAGCCGCACAAGTGTCCGACCTCTAACGATATCCACAAAACATGTTGAGAGAATTCTGTAACTCTTATAGAGAGGGTTAAGCATGAAGTACTAGCTCCATAGAGTTTAAGCCTATTTATAATAAGCTTTGGACAGTTTAGTAATTTAACTGAAATTAAATTCTAATTCTAATTAAATACCAATTATGTCCATATGATATTCAATATCTCATATTAATCATTATTTATTAAATATCTCATATTTAATCATAAAGTTTCTCAAACTTTACAATCAAGTCAACCTGATTAAATCAACTTTGCTCTGTTCAACTCATTCTATATGTGAGACCTATTAGGTTTCCAAATATGTTGGTAATGATTATAAATTCTAATTCTAATTCACAATTAGAATTAAATAAATTAAAACTCCTTTTAATTTATCTTTAATTCTCTAATTAAACAATTTATAACCATAAATCAAGATTGGTGTCTAGTAACGTATCATGACCATCCAAATGTTTAGGAATGTCAAAGTGGTTCTGACTAACCTTTCAGTGCATGATTTTTTTCCGTATAATTCAATTATTTCATCATATAATGTTCTGATTAGACATAAAGCATGGAATTAATTTCTACTCTATTTTGAGTCCAATCATATTAGTTATCCGCCATTAGCTATTGATTCAATTAATGACATTTGTAAACTATTTACAAAATATTATTCCATCTTGGCCAAGGATTTTTTGAATCAATAATAATCGAGAACAACAGAACATTCTCCCTAATTACTTTAGGGTGATGGATCCTATTTTGATCACTCAACTACCTTCATATAGTTCATGCTACGTCCAATGATTACCGATTAAACGACCTATGATTAAATAGATCATAAGTAGTATCAAAACATAGTAATTCCCATACAAGATAACTTTGATGACTTCAAGTCAAAAGATCACATATACAATTATTAAAATGAGAATTCCATCGACATACAAGTAATGCTCCAAATAGATTTCTCATATCGGGTCCGTTCAGTTAGCTTGTTTTCTAACAAGGACCCACACGTTTGTTTAAGTATCTCTATACTTTAGTCTATAAGATCAACTACTTCCTTCATAAGAAAAAACACAACGTATGCTAGTCTTTTTACGTTCTATTAATGTCCAATCTTAATGGAACAATGACTAGAAATATTTAGGAGTAATATATAAATGCAATATAAATCTCATAATTATAATTTCATTATAATTTCATTTTAAATGTACAATTATTCCATAAACTTTATCATATACATCTAAACATGGATAAAATAAATAATGCTTTTAAATAATTTGCCACTAAACTACAACTAAAATGATTGGGTGTAGGGCATAAACTAACAATAACTCCTTTTAATTCCTAATGTAACAAATTATTAATGTTTTGTGCTTTTAAAATGTTATATGCAACCCCATGTTCCTTTATTCGATTAATCTAATCAGCCTAAAACTTCTTGAGTACCATCTGAAAGTATGGGACCGCTTTAACATTTTAGCATCATAATCGATAGGTTGAGTACTATTTTGAATTTGCGAGCAATTTGTTACAGCCGAAGTTATTAGTACAATTGTGTAGGATCAGATTTTCTTTACCATTTTTTTATTATATTTTATTTATATAGAACATAATTAAAATAAAGTAAATAAAACAAAAGATTTGAAGAATAATTGTGTGTTGTTTTCAATTGACATGTTGGCTTTATAAAATGTATATGTGATGAGTTGGTGTGATGAGTTGGTGACGTTGATGACTACAGTTTATTATTACGCAACTTTGGCGTTGCGGTTTATTATCGATGTAACCGTCTACTATCACGTATGTGTTTGTACGAACCCTGCCTCAACTTATTTGTGATGTTGACTTGTTTCTGTGTTTTGAATGATTAAGAATCTTTTTTATGTTGTGTAATATAATATATGTGTTTATTGCTTCAAATTCATTCTAAGAAGATGGAATGGCACTATTTCTTTGATTTACACATGGAATTTATAGGAAGCGCGGAGATAATACCACCCAAAGCATCTGTCCGGAGGATACAATTCTCACGGAAGTCCAGATTTGATGTTCTTCACAGAGGATACGATTCTCACGGAAGTCCAGATTTGATGTTCTTCACAGTCTACGATGGAAATCACTGCATCGCCTCAAGTTGGTAACCTTATTAGCAGACAATGATAACCATAAGTCAGCAACAAGCGGCGGAGCTTCCGAGTGAAGATATTCTTTCCTTCGAATTCTGAGTAAACTCAGGTACTCGGTAACCCTGAAGATATCACTAGAGTTCTTGCCCGTTTGTTGCGTAACAGCAAGTGATCTCATCGTGGGTACGCGGAGGAAACCACAGTCCACAGGGCGAAGTAAGAACTAAACAAGTGGGCAAACTGTGTCTTGTTCACACTCCATTACACACACGTTGCTCCGACCCAAGCAGCTAAAGCTATAAGACGTTTCCACTTCTCGCTTCACCAAGAGCGTAACAGGTAAACTCAACTGCCAAAAAGTCAATCACGTTCAGACAAGATAATGATTGTTCAGTTTGAAAACGTCATATCGTACCAGCTCATTGTTGGAATTGGGAGCGTAATTTTTTGGCGATCTACATCGCAAGCTTTGGAAGAGAATATACTTAATAAAATTTGACATCATATTTTAACTTAAAAATTTAAGGTATTAAATTTGTAAATCGTTTTTATTTATATGTCTTTTATTAATTTTATGTAAGATTCTTACTCAAACATAACATTTTAACAATTTTTCTTTTTAAGTGTAAATTTTTATATTAGACTTAAGCATTCCTTTGAATGAAAGTTTTTTTTATTTTTTTTAACAATTCAAGTATATGGCTTTATTACGAATCTTTCCATTCTATTGGAATTTCCTTGCTCTTTTTCGTAAAAAGGCAACTATAGAATTTGTTCATCATCTTCATTGCCAAATCAACAATTTTGATACCACTTGTTAAATTTGACGAGCTCACTTTTATGAGAAATTTATATCATAGATCTATTGAAAGAATATATCCATAAACTTTGACTCTATTTTTAACTTAAAATTTTAAAATATTAAATTTATGAATCATTTTTACTCATATATTTTTACTAATTTTATGTTTTTTTAATGTAAGATTTCTGCTTGACATCCCACGCTCGTATCATCTTATTCGGTCTTGAGCCAAGCTAAGTTATCTAGGATGAATAGACCTTTATGCTTCTGGAGCTTTACGGCTACATTTGTCTCTTGTCCCACGTACCTGGCCTAAAACTTACACACAAGGACAACATTTGCTATGCTCTTAAAGTTACAACGTCCCTTTCTGGTGCAGAGCTTTAAATTGAGGATACTAATATTCAGCAGCTGCTGAATAACTCGGCGTCATATCTTTTGTACCTGTTATTATTAGTCTAATCATTTTTTTAATTTTAAAATGATATTATTTTATTTATAAATAAATATAAAATGACCTTATTTTAAGACAAAAATAAGGTTAATAACAACCGTATAACCCGTGATTCATAATTAGAAGCCTCTGTTTGATACTATCTTACGCTCAATTCATGCGACAAACAAAACAAATACAAATCTTAAAGAAGTAGACACACAAAAACTCTCTTTTGTTCACATCCTATGGCTATTGGTGTTATTTAATCATGTTTTGTATTTCAACCGTAATTGGTATTTAATTAAGCCTACCAAATAGAAACGTATACAACTAAAATGATATCAAAGAGGTGTTGTCGTGTAAAGCTCCTGACGTGCCACATATGGCAGCATTGCATTAAGATTACTGTTAACTCGTTTGAGGAAATAAAAGAGAAAGCGACACTTGTCATTACGAGCATTCATCCTACATCCTGCAGTTCACGAAAGCGTGTGTGTACATAGTACCAGCTGGCAACCACCTGTAAATCATCTCTCATTATATAAGCATAACTCTTAAATAGATTCTTCGCTCGCGTTTCCAACTTTTCTCTTCAAAGTTCAAATGCTCTTTTGCTTGTGAAGGGCTCGCATACCGTAGGCCCACAGGAAATGCAAAGTGGTCAAAATTACTTGACCAAAGAACAAGAGCACTCCATCATCGTTTCAGCTCTTGAGCACGTAATCTCAGCTGACATTTCGATTGGTCCCGCTTGGGAATCACGCCACCATCAGCAGCCAATATCTACCCTTAAACCTGCCACATCATCACCCCCATTTTCACGTGTGACCATCTCAGTAGTCCTTCCTGATTTTGACGCGTGTCCTATTTGCAACATCAACGGCTGCTTGGGCTGCAACTATTTCCCGCCCACCATTGATGCTCACCAACGCCAACTAAAAGCTCCTAAATTACCCAAGGGAATCAAGAAGAAAAAGAAGGGAAAGTACAGAGGAGTTAGGGAAAGACCCTGGGGCAAATGGGCTGCAGAGATTCGTGACCCGAGAAGAGCCGCTCGGGTTTGGCTCGGCACCTTCGACACACCGGAGAAGGCGGCCAGAGCTTACGACAAGGCGGCTATTGAGTTCCGTGGACAAAAAGCCAAAACCAACTTTTCGGCAGCAGAATACAATATGGATGAAGTTAAGAGAGAAAATGGGAATAATAGCAACGAAGCAGAGACATGCAACAAGCAAGATAGAGAGATGCTGAATGAAGAAATCTTCGACATATTTGGAGAAGATGAGTTAAAACAACTCATGATGATGGATTAGGATGTAAATTTTCCTTTTTCAATTGTCATCAACCAGAGTGCGTTGTTGAAGTGTATCAGGGATCAGTTTTTCTTTTTCTTTTTTTGTTTGTTTGAAGTTCTTGTCTTCTGTTATTTAATTGCTGTTAATTCTTTGTAGTGCTTGAAGTGCTACTCTTAGTTGATAGCTGATCTTACTTTTTCCTCCTGTGATGGAGAACATTACAAATATCAAATCCGTGAAACAATAAAAAAAACAACAACGACATTTCAATATCTAAGGTGGAGAAGGAAAAGGCGAGTGTGGATCGCAAAACGACAGGAAGTTTCAATAAAGGAGGGGAGGGAGGGGAGGTTTATCCATTCTACCAACCCGATAAAACTAGACCAAAGAGGGTAGGGTTTTGCGTACTCGTCAGTTGTTAGAATGCAGTTCTAGAAGGTTCAGGAAAGTGATTAGTTTGGAAATGTTCTAGAATGTAACATCCCAAATTAGTAAGCCTGAGGGTTAAAAAGACAAACCTCGAAATGTTCTAGAATCAAAATTTAAATATTCACCTTGGGTAATGAAGGGAGCATAGGTGGCTTGAACGGTGCAATGATAAATTTTTATATATTAATTAATTTTTATTAATTAATACAAAATAATAATTTTTAATTAAAATTTAAATTCTTTAATAAATTATAACAATTTCCTTTTATCGTACTTTAAATTCTAATTTTATAATAATCAATTAAACTTTTTAAACTTTAAATCTTTTATCATTCCAATTTAATTTTTAATTGCACGTAACTCGTAATTCACTTTCACATGCCAAGCAAGACAAACATTTCGATTTACGAAATATGTGAGCTGAACCTGAATCATTAATGATTTTCATAAATCAATATCAAGAAATTACAATAATAATAATAATAATAGTAATAATAATAACAATCTTCACGCCATGTTAGAACACTATACCCCCTCACAAATCCAAAACCATGGCTCCATTAAAAATCCAAATCTCAACTGATTCGTTCAATTCTTAAAAAGAAATCAAGTTGTTTATGCCCCCAATTATGTCGTCGATGATGCACTTGTCTGTTTAGCTACGTAAATCTGTTTTGTCTTTGACAGAGGAAAGTTCTTTTCCCCACCCAAAGGCTGAGTCCTTCCTTGATATCCCCTTCTACGATGGGTGTGGGACCATTCCCCTCCTGAACCAGAACTATTCCTTTGATAATTGTGGCTAGACGAGTTGAAATGCTGGGTAGACGCATTTTTTTTATGAGACACAGGAGCTTGTGTTTTCATAGCAGAACTAGTGTTCTGGCTACAACTGTTACTCGCACTACCACTCTGTGTCTTGCCAGCATCTGGAACGGTGATGGCAGATTGGCTCTTGGAAATGTTGCCATGTGCGGAAGTTCCAGCATTATTGGAACTGGATGCCTCCAACCCAAGTTCGTCAGGTAATTGGTTTAAAGTTGCACCAGGATCATTGGCATAAGGTCTTAGCATTTGAGACTCAGGAAACTTTTTAGCTGCTAATGACTGGTCAACAGAGTGCCCATGATTAAACTGACCAGCGTGTACACTTTCTGACTGCTGCTGTAAAGGCATTGACACAGAAACTGATTGAAGAGGAGAAGCCGGGACATGGGACCACCGAGCTTGCGCTGACATGTCCGGGGCAGACTAGGAATGACAATTGCAACGAGACATTATGATGGGATAAAATAACCCAAATCAGATATCAGAACGCCATATTACCATATTCTTTGAAAATAGACTGATAACAAAGAAAAATAAGAACCTTAAGATGAACTATACTATTGTCTACAAGTCTACAATTGGTTAAAATCACATACAGATCAGAAGCGCACCTGGAAAGGGGAGACGTCAAACATTGCCAAAGGAGAGGCTATTGGAAGAAGTGAAGACCCCGGGGCAAGCTGCTGGACACGTGTGGGAATATTGGTTGCGTTTCGCTGTGCAGAAACAATGTTCAAATTATTCATTTCCCCGTCACCCGAACCAATGGTTGATGATGCAGGGTTATGCTTCCAATCAGGTTGCTTTCCAGACGGGATATAGGCGGCACCCATGAAACTCAAGCCAACTTGTCCAAACTGTCCAACTGGTGCGAAATGATTGTAGACAACCATGTGGGGTGGACCTTGAACCCCTGGAATGCTACCAGTTGGGCTAATGAAAGGAGCAGTAAAACCTGCTGGATGACCATAGAATGAATCCACGCCAGAATGGTGTTGCCATGTTCCATGTGGACCTGAAACTGGTGTATTACTCTTCTGGTGGGGCTGCGATTGGGTAGATGCAGACTCGTCATGTGGCCCAAATGCAAGGATAGGTCCTCCCAACATTGGATTCATTTCGTATAATGGAAAATGGGATGGTGTGCCTCCGGGTACATGAGAAAGCATCTGGCTGCAAGAATGCTGAGGACTAGGTAAGGATGGCCATAAAGATATTGGAGTTGTCTCCACAGAAAGATCAGCTGGTAGAGCAACACTAAGAGATTCTTCAGCTCTTGACCGACTTGCCAAATGCTGATCACCTGTGTAGAAATCAAATCAAATTTAGAAATATCAAGCCACGAGCGAAGTTCAGTAGAAACAGAATAGCAAGCAGAAATTTTCTGTGACATATATATCCATAAATATAGGAGCTATACCATTAGCATTTGCAGCTTCAAAATTTTTAGAACCTAGGGAAGAACCAAGACTAGTACCCAGTCCATTCCCAATAATCTCATCACTACTTATAGCTGCAACTGCAACTGCTGAAGCTGCGGCTTCAGCCTCAGCCTCACAATCTTCCAAATGGACTGAAGATTCATTGGAGCGCTTATCTTTTCCCAAAAATAGAGAGCATTGATTAACAGTTGCAGACAGATTGTGGGTCATTTGGATGTCTGGACGACAAGCCCCTAGAGGGCCAATTCCACAGGCAACAGAACAGCTGCTAGAAGGGATAATACTTGGTGATGTAACATCACCTAAGTACATAAAATTTATTAGTTAAAAAGAAGAAAACAAATTCCACTGCGATGGTACAAGCTGGCAAAGTTCAATGTTGCTCACCAAATTCAATTTTGTTCCCAGAAAGCAATGAATTGATTGGGATTGGAGCAGAAGCAAACGATTTGTCCTTGGTCAGGATGGATGATGATGTCAAGCTAGGTTCACCAATTGAGTTAGTATGATCTCCAACAGAAGAATCTGAATCGAATTGCCCAGGCTTCATAGCCTCGTCAAATTGGGTCTGTGTTAGGGTCACGACCTAAATTATAAAATGATCAGCTCCTAATGTTTGTAGATTAACCACGTAACTTTCCAACAATAAAAGATCTATCTATGAAGCATTTCCCTTCTCTTCCAATCCCATTAATTATACTTGAACATACTCTTTCCTTTTGTCACGAAACGTGATAATGCTAGAATAGATAATTGGAAGACGTAAATGTACAGGATTCAACTAAAAGAACGAAAATCAAAATCAAAGTCCCCCTTCTGCTCCCCAATTTTCTTCCAGCTTTCCAGCGGTCAATCCCCTTCCTCTTCACCCTTCTAATCCCAAAAATACAGGGTATAAAATGAGAATTCGGAGCTAGAACATGCACAAGGCAACACCAAAAGCATCTATGATAATGAATACATCAAATAAGAGCAATGTCAAATAGCATCAAACATTCAATCAATTTGTAACTAAATAAAAGCAAAATCAACAAAATTACAAAATGATTGATGTAGGGATTTCACAAAGGAGAATCCACAAATTCAATGACTTAACTTTTTCACAAAGACTCAGTTAAGAGTTTCAAATACCTGTTGATCAATCTGTGAATTTGCCCAAGAGCCCAAAGATGTTTGGACATTATCCAGAACCTCATTCTTATTCTCAAACGTTAAACCTGATGAGAGGTTCTTTCCACCACCCGTTAAGATTGGTAACGAGCTTGTTCCAATGGTCCTGCAGAGAACAGTGCATGAGCTTTCAAATCTACTATATTCTTAGCTTTGCATAATCTTTAAGAGCCTACATACTTGATTGCCTGGGACCTTATTTCAGTCTGGACATCATTTTTTACCGGAGTCCCAATTGGAGGCAGTGGTTGGGAAACAATGGGGGAACCAAAACCTGCAGATACTTCAACGTTTTCCAAGCCATGTCCTTCAGTCGCAACAAATTCAGTGTGCGTGTTACTCGAATCTCCTCCACAAACAGATGCAGATAGTTTACTTGAGGTTATACTGTGACCAGCAGTTTGTGAACCAGGACGAAACTTCCGCATTGTCTGTTATCATACAAAAATGTAATTAAGCAAAATAAATTTGCCAAGACCATTGGCATACAAACCGATTCCAAGCAAAAGTAAAGTGAAACCTTTGAGGTACGTGATTTCGCCTTGATTTCTTTTTCCCTTTGCTCACGGCGATCATTTACCATTTGCCTTTTTGACCTGACCTCAATAAAGTCATCATCATCACTAGGAGCCTCAATGCCAGGTTGGCCAAATACACGAACAATACCACTTTGAAGGGAAGTATCTACATCCCCTCCAGGGTGTGACATGTTCTTTCTCAAAGGTTCTCTTACAGCTCCTTTCTCAACCTTGGTTCCAGAATCCGTCTCCTGCACAACTGGCTGTGAACTCACACCATCTGATTCACACGTCTGTTTTGCTTGTCTATTTGGTGCAGCAACCCTCCTAGACACATCTCTCGCTCTAATACCCTTACTGTTAATACTAGATTTATCATTAATGCCAGAGATGCTAGATGAAATTGGTCCAACAGTTTTCCTCTTATCAGCATTCTCCCGAACTTGAAACTCTGTTCGCTGACGCTGTGGTCGCCTTTGAAATCCACCAGGATCTTTTCGAGATACCTCAGGGAGTTGATCTGATAATTTTGAACCTGAATTTTTCACCGTGAAGATGTATCTTATACGTCTCCCACCAGTTATCATGCCTTCACCATTTTCAAGGCCAGAATCCTTACCCTTTGCAGCTGACTGCAATGATGCAGAAACAGTTTGAGGCTGGCCACCTGACTCTTTAGTAGGTAAATTTTTGAAAATTTTCATAGACGAGTCTTCTGTTTGGAAACCTGATTCAGTCCTGAAATTTTGATTACTACTGCAAGAAAGGTTACCCTGGCCTCGTTCTGCTTTTATGTTATCATTTGAGGTTTCTATTAATGGCAAAGGGTTGCTTCCTTTTGAAATCATACTACAAGGGAGAAGATCCAAATACGGTGAATGGACATCAGGTTTGCCACCGATGGAGACAGACAACAAATCACTCTTCGTTAGATTATGAGAAGTTTCTTGACCAGATTGAATAGAGACAGAACCTCCTCCAATCTGATTCGGAGGAAAATTAGCTGGATCAGCGGGCCGAACAAAGGACATAGATTGTGATGCCAGTGGAAACACTCCCTGTGAAATAGGAGAAGTATATTGCACCTGGCCAAATTGAAGGAGAGGATGTGATGACTGCACATGTGCCACAGACTGTGCAATCGGGGAATGCAGATGAAGAGGCATCTGTATAGAACCTATCTGTATTGCTGGAACGGGTGAAGGTATCAAAGAAGGACCAGAAAACAGCCCAAACTGAAGCTTGACAGGTAGCTCAGTCTGATCATGAACAGAGGGAACGGTGGACACAACAGTCTGACCAGTTGATGGAATCTGGGCCTGAGAAGACGAGCCAGCACTACAAGCATCCATGTGATTCATAACTTCAGATGCTGCTGAACTTTGAGGAACATTCTTAGGTTGAATTACCAAGTCCTGCATTTTCTTCTCAGCTTCCCTGAAGATTCTGGAAGATTTATTGATAACCACTTCAGTAGAATCAGTCACATGCTGTAGGGCCTGACCCTCACTGCAAATTCCGTCAAAGGAACCCAGTTCTTTCACATTTCCAACAGAAACTAGCGACGTTACAAAATTTTCATCTTCATTCCCCAAACTTCTTTCAAGTTCATCATTTGGCATCCCAACCTCAACACCTTCATTGAAGCCTAACACCAAATTGTCTTTCATGTCAGGCAACCCTTTCTCCTTTAGATGGTCTCCAAACTCTATGTCTAGGTTTACATTCTCATCTTCGGCATCATGCACTTCATCTTCTTCCCCATAGGTATCTTCATCCTCATCATATTCTTCTTGCTCCTGAAAGGAGTTACCCTTCTCAATAGGCCATTCTTCATCATCACAACTTAAGCCACCCACCAATTTGTCTTTGCCACCATCAGCAGGTAAGGCTGCAGATTCGTTCACTTGCAAAGCAAAGGTCTCATCTTTTCTGTCACCAGTCAATACAGGAAAGTCACCAGATTCATCCAAGTCATCATGAGATAGATGCACAGGAGAATCAGGGGGGCTTGAAACAGAGAGTGAAGATTGTGAATCACATCCAGCTGCCTCCCCATCCGTTTTCTGTGCCTCATTCTCAGTACCTTCTTCATGCAAATCACATGTTTGAGATTCTACAATGTTCTCTTGATGGCCACTATCAAGTATTGTTTGCATAGTAGATTCACTTCTTGCTCTGTCATTGTACTGCAACTCATTCTCTGCAAAAGTAGAAGGACCACGAAGCTCGTTCCCACTTTTGTAAGAACTTCTTTGCAGCGAATTCGTAGATGGAGGTGGAAGAACACGAGGTTGTCTCATGGAGTACCGCGACCTTCCTAAGGGATAAAACTCATCTGCTTCAGAATTGCGATATACGCGTTCATGATATGGAGGATATACACCATCACGAGAATGACTGCGACTCCATCCACCATCACCAAATCTCTCGGAAAGAGTCTCATGAAATTCATAATCCATCTCCAGACTTCTACTAAAATGATCTCCATCTCCAGATAGATTCCACCTCTGACCTTTGGTATGCCTGAAATCAACCTTGTGAGGATCAGGAACCCCTCCTTTATGATTACTCCAAGAGGGAATACATCCAGGTCCCCCATAAGTCTCTTTTGTGGAAAACACTCTCCCTCTAACAGAAGAGTCACACCGAGGGCTATGATGGCCATTCTCCTGGTCACGTGAAAGGAACAATGAGTTGTTTCCATTGTCAAGTGCATCTTGTTTCCATGGTCGATGATGTTTCCCTCTGTCCAAAATGGTTGAAGAGCCATCTATAGAAAGGAGAGGCCTAGAACTCATATCAAATGCTGTATTTGCTCCTGAAGAATCAGTAGATGTCGAAGTTTTAATCCTCTCCACCATCCTTTCACCATCTTCCCATTCACCAGTATCTGCTGACTTGGAAGCATCTCTTTCTGTTGCTCTTGCTCTCTCTGACATCTTCTCATCCGACAAAATAGAAGAATTATTATTACCAAACTTAGTTGCTTCAGCCTGCCTTTTTGCAATTCTTTCCTCCAATTCTAAAAGCTTCTGTTTAGCAGCTTGTTTTCTCCTCTCATCCTCCATAAGAATCCTCTGTTTCTCTTCTTCTCTAGCTATTCTTTGTTCTTCAGCTTTTTGAATTGCTTCTAATCTTTCTTGTTCAGCTCTCCATGCAGCTTCTCTGGTTTCCTCTTCCAACCTCCTCTGTCGTTCTCGTTGTTCCCTTACCAGTCGAATCCTCTCCTCTTCCTCCCTTCGAGCCAGCTCCATAGCCCTTTCTTGCTCTTCAATTACCCGTTTCCGCTCTTTTTCCTGTATCTTCTGCACCCTCTCAAGTTCAGCCTCAAAAGACTCCCTGATAGGATCATGGATATCAATCTGTTTAAGCACATCTTTCTTCCTCTTAACAAGAGAAACAAGGGGCCCAGCAAAAGGATCATGTCCATCAAACCCAGATGCTCCAAAATCCCTCATGAAAGGGTCATCCATGTGAGGTTTTTCATTCTTTGAGGATGGACGTTTCTCCCTACCAATGCTCAGTATTGGATCATTAACAGGAAGCCCTTTTCCAACCAAAGAAAATGATGATTTAAAAACTGGACTGTTTTGGAAGTAGTCGGATCTGCGGTTTCTGGACTGTTCATTCCCATATCTCTCCCTAGAGTTCCAATCGGATCCTTGCCCGCTAAAGCAGTCCATTGTGTTAATCAGAGGCAGTCTCCCTCCATGTCCAGAACCTACATCTCTCCTTCCAGTATCATCTTGAACAGTGTCTCTTAAGAGGGATGGGACATACTTATTTTCCTTGCTTGTTTTCAAGTTCTGACTGGATGGCCTTACAACAATGCCACTTCTTTCATTGCCGCGCTCTTGGGTACCAAATCCATTCACTGTAAGATGTTGAGAAACTCTCCACGAGTTTTCCCCTCCCTCTCTAGCAGATGTCCTTGTATCCCGTCCAAAGTTGTCCACCTTTGCGACTTCACTGGAAGCAATTTTTCCAGCTTCATTGTCACGCTGCCATCGTCTGTCAAAATAATTATGTATTGACTTCTGAGGTAAAACACTTGGCCTTGGGAAATCAAAATCTGCTTCCCAGTAAGTTTCGATCTTGGTATCTCCATGATTAATATCCCTGTCCATCAAACCAAGTCCTGTATCTCGCTCATCATCTGCCCAGTGCGACCTGTGATTCAACCTAACTAATGGTAATGGTTCAGGAAAGTACTCTTCCTGCTTCCGCTCTTTCTGAAACATGCCATCAACATCCAAACAACGCTTTTCACCAACCTTCTCATCAGCCCCATTGCTAGAACCATTCCTGGATTGCATCTGTGGACGCATATCCACAAGTGCACTCAAACCAGAACCAATCCCCTGCCCATAGCCCTTATCTTCTTTCAAAACCTGCTTTTGTTTCTTATTCAAATCATCTTTCTGCTTCTTTTCAGACGTAGAAACCAATGGCAAAGCTGCCTTCAATGATGGAAAATCCTCACCTCTCAAAACCGTAGCTTTCTCAGGAACCAGATAGCTCGCTGACAGCCCAGAAGCTGCAGGTCCCACAGAACGCACAGAAGGTGGGATATACAAAGAACTACTATTTCCTTTACTCACGTCATTAACAGAATCACTTGGTCCTTGTTCAAGAACATGATTAACGCTATTATCATCTACAGTACGATCACTGCCAATACCTAATAACCCATCTTTCTCCGGTGCAGCAATAACAGCAGGCTTAGTCCATCCCATACCGGAAGAACTTGGCCGGACCCCACCAGTTCCCGAACCAGAACCTGTGGGCCCTCCTCCTGATCCCAAAGAATCAAACTTTTCATTCTCCTTCCTCAAAGATGGCAGATTCAAGGGGGGTGGAACAGAAAGTTTCGTTGCAGCTGCCTTTTGTGAACTGCGAGGCCTCGAAAGCACCACCATTCCGCCTCCTCCTCCTCCAGCTCCACCGGATCGATTCCGGTTCGACCCAAAAGAGCTTGAATGGTATTGACGGTTATGATGGTGATACTGATGTTGTTGTTGACCATATGACTTGTTTAGATTTACAGAGACAAATTTTGTCCCGGCTCCAGGATTGGCCATCTCAGGGCGGTCCGACCAAGATTATCAATCCCTACGACCAACTCAGATTCCCGCCAAAACATCAATTAACAAAAAGAGACACCTAATTCCTAAAATTAAGCTTATTCCACGATCTAGCTATAATTGATCCCCGCTGAATCAAATCCTAGAGAGTAGAATCTCTCCCCTCCGATCCTGATAAAGCACAGACATCAGAGCAATATAGAATCCGTTACTTTATAAATTAGTGAATGACAGTGCTGTGAAATCAGGATTAGATCGTGAATAGAAATGGAAAAAAAGGTGTAAGATAAAGGAAACATGTACCCCTAGGGCGTATAATAGAGGCAGCGAGAATAACGTACGCCGCGGAGAAAAGTGCACTATAGAGAAGGAGAAGAAAGAAAGAAGAGAGAAGAAAGAAGAAGAAGCCCTACTAGCTCGAACCCGAGGAAGAGAGAGAAATAAATTACAATAAAAAGTTTTATTTTTGTAATCGAACTGGACTGTCTCCGATTGTTTAATTTAATTTTCTTTTCTTTTATATTTGTTTGTTTCTAAACGACGCCGCTGAACTGTAAAAACAAAATGTATTAAGTCTATAAGAAACGTCTAAAAAAAAAAAAATCGAGGAGAGCGAGAGTAAGGGAGGCCGGGGAAGGAGAGAGAATGGCCGCGGAAGATGCCTCTCCAGCGTCGCAATCACTTTCCGGTGTCCATATCAGGTCCATCTCTTATCTAGTGACTATTTCTAACGTACTAATCTGCATTCAACCTCTTATGAATTGATCCTGTATATTTCAGTCAACCTCGCCACTTCTATGTCGTAATCGATAGGCTCCACTTCAAAATTGTTACTTTTTCTCACTATCTGTACACAGGCATATGCGTTTTTCAAAATTTATTATAGAGATTGACTGGCACATAAATTAAAGAAAAGGGGGGATAATATGGCAGGAGAATATGGTGGATTTGCTAGGCGTGGCCGGCCGCCACCATGAGCTGCTGATGGCGGTGTGTTGCTGCTACCGCGATGAGCTCCGCATGCGCCAACGCGTCCAATCTCCCTTACGTTTCTCTTTCCTCTCAGATATGCATCTGTTTTTTCAGCGGTTTTGTGATTGTGAAAACTTCTAATTAACTATGTCTTTCTTCTTATTCTCAATCTTTGATTGATTCTTGGCAATTCGCGGTCGAAGGATTAATTTATCGATTTCTTTTTAGTTTTGTTAACTCTTAGGATTGCTGTTCCCGAATTGTATTACTAATGTTTGATGATATTATACTCAGTTCCGGATGGAATAGCTTTGTTGTTGAAATTTAATTGATGGATAAACGGTAAAGTGTATTGTTTGCGGCAGTTATAATATCTCTCTCAATTCGAAACTTCAATCATAAGACTGTTCCAATGCCAATCCAAATAAAACTAAAATTTAAATATCAAAATTATATTGTTTTCAGCCCACACGATGGGCCATTAGCTCAGTTATTATGCCTTTTCGATACCACATCCTATTCTTATATGCATCATTTCTGTTAAATTTAGCAACTTATTCCGTCCAGTGTCTTGAACTGGTTGTTTAAACAGATGATGTGCATTAGAATCTTCCCAACTACAGCCGTCCATTGCTATCAAAGCTGCATTATAATGTTTTATATCTTTAAATAAATATTTAATACGATGCATTGCATAATTTTGCCTCGGATGAAGTGCCATTTTAAGCTATTTTCATATTTGGGCTCTTTTATGAGAGAATTAGTTTTGTGTCACCAGAGGTAAAATTGGAGATTTGTTGCTTTCTTAAAATTCAACTGATTGCCGACACAGATGGCTGATATTTTTGTTAATGACAGTACAGTGACCTAGCTGAATCAGAAAGATTTCTTACTTTGGAGACATTTAAGCGAGCAACATTGAAGTTGGAACCAAATTGTTACTCCACAGGTGACAGATGACAGTGAAATGGGAAAAGAGCAGAATAAATCCCACATGATAGTTATTACAGATGTATGTCTTCCACTTATTGCTTTTGGGGAGTCGGCCATCTTTGCTAGTCCTTTAATTACTTATGAGATTCCTACAAAAAGATCCAGGGATACTTTTCCTGTGGCCGTAATAATCCATGCTATAATCAGTAAGGCTTGTCTATAATCACATGCATTACATAAATTTGGTTTTATTTTGTGCTAAACAATCTTAAAATGTCTAATCTTTTAGAATTTTTTCATTCCAGTACTGAAGCTTTTAAAATTTTCAATTGAGTGGCCAGCTTTTTAAAAACTTTATCAGTTTAGTTCAAAATGTTAGAATCGTTAATAACTTGCTGATTTGGCTTACAGAATGTTTGTTGTTCATGATATGTAGGTGACTATCTGAAAAATTTCTCTCTACTCCAATATAACCATTGTAACTATTTTTTCAGGTAGACATTTATATGTCATGAACAGCAAAGATTCCGATAGTCAAATCAGCAAATCAATAATGAACTAACATTTTAAACTGAACTTTTAAGGTTTTAAAGGTTGGTCACTCAATTAAAAAATTTAAAAGTTTGGACACTAAGTTGAAAAAATCTTAAAATGTTAGGCAGTTTAAAATTGGTTATCCCTTTTATTTTCCAAACCTTTCGCTTCTGTTGGAGAAGTTTGTGAATTATATTTTATTGTTAAGGGGTGCTAAATCTCCAATCAACTTTGAGTTGCCTTTTGCGTTTTGAATCAAGTGCATAAAAATAGAAAATACACTTGTTAATGACAAAGTTTAATGGCATTCTAATCTTTTTCTTTTATCTTTATCTACCTAATGTTGATGGTTGTGTTTATATGCGCAGTTGTTTTCAATTAGTAGAGTTCAACTACTTGCAAGCTTGACTTAATCTCTTTATCGGATGTCCCTATACTTCTACGTTAACCTTTGATAGGTCATCATCCCATCCACAATGTGATTGTCTAGCCCTTATAATCAGAAGCTTTTTCTCTATCTATCAATATTTTTGGTAGGGTTTGTCCGAGATTTTACTGAGGGCCAATTCAATTGAGCAATAGTTGGTAGATGTGAAAAAGTAATGCTCCAAAAGATAGAGCTTACTGTAGAGAATACATATACTGGTGCACTTTTTTTTAGGCAATAGATGCTCCAAATGCTTGGATATACGATCACGTAGCATTCCCTTATTATGTATCCGAATGGATGTGCCATTGAATTCAATTTCCAGTTATTTTGTATTAGTCTTATTCACGTGCCTCTATTTGTGCTCAATTAGGGTGCTGGCTGGTATTTGAGTCAGCAATATGGCCATTTCAAATTGAATAATTGTAAATGCTGCTAGTCCCTTCAGTTATGTCACATGTTCTTTCTTAATCGCCATGGGTCATGTAGGCTTGGCAATGGATCGGCCAAGCCAAGTTGGGAGGCCCGATCAGGCCCGAGCTTGGATTACATCGAACCAGTCTGAACCTTGAACAACCTAGGCTTGGCTTGTTGATTTTGAGCTAAGCCGATTTTGCCAATTCTAGACCATGATTGTGGATTTTTTCAACAGTTTTTCATTAATGCTCGTGCTTGTTTGCCTGCAGGAAACATATTTGACATGCATGGTTACGTGTTTAGCAGCAGGTTCTTTGGCGACATTGATATGTATTGTATATGCATAGGGTGTATGCTTTGCTTTCTTTTGTATAAACTCATGCAGATGAGATTGTGATCAATATGATTGTTGGATGTGAAGTGGTAACACTAAAGAGTGGTTAAGAAAGCAACAACCTCATCATAGCTGAAATCCCAATTAATTCAAGTCCTTTGTTTTTTTTCTCTATGTCGTCAATAAAATGGAGTGTTGAATATCATAGATAAAAATCCTTTATTCCCATTTTACTTTATTGGAATTAAGAGAGATGAATATGGCTTTGGCGACATTGATATGTATTGTATATGCATAGGGTGTATGCTTTGCTTTCTTTTATATAAACTCATGCAGATGAGATTGTGATCAATATGATTGTTGGATGTGAAGTGGTAACACTAAAGAGTGGTTAAGAAAGCACCAACCTCATCATAGCTGAAATCCCAATTAATGCAAGTCCTTTTTTTTCTCTATGTCGTCAATAAAATGGAGTGTTGAATATCATGGCGAAAAATCCTTTATTCCCATTTTACTTTATTGGAATTAAGAGAGATGAATATGGCAATAACTAGTTTCACTTGGGTATTTCACCTAAGCGCTTTCAAAGCCCCCCTCTGGTATTTCAAATCTCTCAAAATTGTAGGCTTTTCAATATTCTTCTCTTTTTTAACTGTGAATACCGAACGACGGTTTTTATGAAACTCTTGTTTTAAATATCCCATACAAAGCGATCCCTTGATCTTCTCTCTTTTTTCATTTGATGGTGAGACCTAGGATTGGTTTGCCCCCTTTGGCACGTCTCTGTGGTAGATATTCTGGTGCTGCAGATCTCCGAAATATTGTGAGAATGAGTTGCAGGAGCAAAATACAAGTCATCTCTTGTACACGTTCCAGTAGTTCCATGCAATTCAGATGACATGTGATTAGCTGCAACAATGTTGAGATTTCTTTTTTCCTGGATTTGCAGGCTAAGATCATAAGTAGATCTGTTTCTGTACCAGTTGTTATGTCAAAAGATAAATTGAACAGTCTGTTTGGCAGATACGTGGCAAGCAAAAGAAATTCAGTCAGAAAACTAAAAGTTTGTTATGTCAAACTTCTCTGCTTCCGAGGGATGTCAATACTCGTCTGGAAAACTAAAGGGTTGGGTAACAAGAATTGGCGATCAAGAACAATACAAACCTTCTGACTCGTGTGTTTTTCAAACGAACAGGAAAGGAAACTATGGTTTTGAAGGAATCCTGACACAGGCTTATAAAGTCCTGATTCGAGCTACAGACTAGTTAAGGAATACATGCGATGTGCCTAGTTGTGTGATAATTTACCCGACACTGCCTTCAGTTAGGGGAAGTAACGCAAAGTCTAGAAATGTTCTCTATTTTATAAGACGGCTGAAGCCCTGAAGCCTGAAGGCTTTTGTGAGGAGGGGCGAGGCGATAAGAATTGAACTAGGGCTGTTTCATCAAGTGAACAACCAAACTTCAACTGTTGTCCTCCTTCTCTAACTGTTCAATGAGTTAAACTGGTTGGGTCCACCTGCATGTTCCGCTTGTCGGATACCTCTTGTCGTATCTAAAGGCTTTTACAGCTCCTTTCGAAGGTCTATCTCAATTGTGGACCAACTTTCAGTTCCTTTGCCTGCTCAGTTTTATGTTCCCCCGTAAGTTATAGGATCATTTTTTATATACAATTTGTTTTCGTTAATGGATACTAGAATTTATATATTTAAAATGGTTGGTAGGGAAATTCTCCAACTCAATTTGTATTCGTCACTGTTTCTGCAAACTAATTGACTATCGGAAGGGTATCCTTCTTTCATGCATTCATGTCAGTTGAAACAGTGACATGCGCTAGTGATAATTGTACGGCACAAGGTGATGTTTACTGGTGAAGAAAACTAATTCGAAGTTAAACATGTTGTAAAAATCACAGCGTAGAGTAAGTTCGCAGGCAAATAGAACTGAAAATAGTAATAAACAAATAGATTTTACGTGGAAAATTCCTAAATGAGGGTAAAAATTATGGTCAAAAATAAAAAATTTTATTACTAAAAAATTAGAGAATTACAAGGAGAAAATTAGACCCATAAAAATACACAGAATATTTTTGTCTCTTTTTTCTTTCTCTCTCTCACCTCATGTCTCTGTTTTTCTACTTACGAGATCTCTTTGTTCATCTCTTGCCTATAAATAGGCAGGAGAATGAAGATATGATTGGCTAAATTGACCAACCATTCTTTGTTGTCTTATTAGGCATGTTAGGCACCTAAATTCGGTGCCTAACATGCCAATCAAGTTTGACAATTCTCTCACTTCAAGATTTGATTGAGAATCAGTTATATCTTCATACAATTCCTTTTTACCTTGCCTTTCATGTTGCTTACATCTTTGTCAGGCCACACGAGGATCGACATCACATAAACTTGTTAACGTTGATTGCTTTTGTCATAAAATCTGCTAGGCTATCCATGGTATGAATTTTCTAAATACTCACCGTTCCTTCTTCCACTTTCTCACTAACGAAGTGGTATTGAACTTGAATGTATTTTGTCTTTGAATGAAATGCTGGATTCCTTGCAAGATGCAAAACACTTTGGTTATCGCAAAATAGAGTAATATTATCTTGTTTATACCTAAGTTCTTCCAACAACATCTTCAGCCACACTGCTTCTTTACTGGCTTGTGAAGCTGTTACATATTCTGCTTTTGTCGTTGACGTAGCCATAATTGACTGTAGTTTTGAAACCCAGCTCACAGCTCCTCTAGCTAGTATAAACACATATTTTGTAGTGGATTTACTTTTATTAAGATTACCTGCATAATTAGCATCAACATATCCTTTGACAGTAAAATATGATCCTCCATAACATAATGCAACATCTGAGGTTCCCTTGATATATCTGAGAATCCTCTTAACAGTATTCCAATGCTTTCGACTAAGATTCGCCATGTATCAACTAACTACTCCCACTGCATGTGCAATGTTTGGTCTTGTACAAATCATAGCGAACATTAAGCTTCTCACTGCTGATGTATACGGTACTCGAGATATCTCCATCCTCTCTTCTTCATTGCTAGGACTCGTACTTGAGGGTAACTTGAAATTAATAAGAAGAGGGGTATAAATTGACTTATAATCATGCATATTAAATCGTCGTAAGATCTTCTTCAAATAATTCTTCTGAAAAAGCCAATTCTTCCTATTATTTCTGTCTCGGTGAATTTGCATCCCTAAAATCTTGTTTGTTGGTCCCAAGTCCTTCATTTCAAATTTCTTAGCCAACTGTGTCTTCAATTCTTTGATACGATCATTGTTAGGGCCTGCTACCAACATGTCGTCTACATACAACAGTAAGACTAGAAAATCATCTTTCTCAAACCTTTTGAAATATGCAAAAAGGTTTGCATTCAGTTTACTATATCCAAGGCTCATGATGAAGGAATCAAATCTCTTATACCAATACCTCGGTGCCTGCTTTAAACCATACATAGATTTGTTCAACCTACAAACCAAGCTCTCTTTCCCTTTTTCTTCAAAACCTTTTGGCTGGAGCATATAAATTTCTTCTTCAAGATCCCTATGAAGAAATGCAGTTTTCACATCTAACTGTTTAAGATGTACGTGAAATGTAACACACATCGTCAGGACTACTCAAACTGTAGTGAGTCGAACTACAGGAGAAAATATTTCATTGAAGTCAATTCATTCCTTTTGAGCATATTCTTTTACTAGTAATCTAGCACGATATCGCTCTACTTGATCATCACCACTCTGTTTGATCTTGTAGACCCATTTATTGCCAATACTTTCTTCCTTGTGGTAGTGATACTAGCTCTTACGTCTTATTCTTATGTAGAGCTTCAATTTCTTCCTGCATTACTGCTATCCACGGAGATGCATCTAAACTATTCATTACTTTTTGAAGAGTTGATGACTCTTTATCCTCAGTTAAAAGACAGTATGCAATATTGCTCTCTATAATATAATATGAGTGTCATCTCGGTGCTCTTCTTGTACGAGTTGATTTTCGAGTATCTGAAACATCATATTCGACTGGTTCTTATTCCTCGTGCTCTTGTGCAGCTTTAGAAGAATCATTTTGATCAAATTCCCTTTCCACCCGTACTGTTGTAGCCTCTGGATTCTCTTGTACAGTGCCAACATTTTCTAATTTCTCTTGATCCTTATCTTTCATGAAGATAACATCCTTACTGGGAGCAATCTTATGGGCTGTGGGATCCCATAGACTATACCCCTTTACTCCTTCAGCATATCCCAAGAAAATACATCTTCTAAATTTTGGATCCAACTTTGTAGTTTCTTGGGCATTGAACATCACATAGGCAGGACTTCCAAATGTATAAAGGTTGGATAATCTATTGGTTTACTAGTCCACATCTCCATCGGTGTCTTCAACTCAATTGTAATTGGTGGAGCTCAATTCACCACATAGTAGGCAGTATTGACTGATTCTGCCCATAATTTCTTATCGAAGCTTGTAATTCTCAACATTACTCTTGTTCTTTCCAACATAGTTCTATTCATTCGCTCTGCTACTCCATTTTGTTGAGGAGTATATGTCATTGTGAACTACCTTTTGATGCCTTCTTGCTTGCAGAATTCATCAAATTCTTTACCTCACCTCCATCATCTGAGTGCAAGCACTTGATCTTTTTACCAGATTCAAGTTCCAACTGTGCTTTGTAACATTTAAAAGTTGGAAACACATCTGCCTTTCTCTTGATAGTAAACACCCAATATCTCCTCGAATAATCATCAATGAATGATAAAAGAAATTTGCTCCTCCTAGGGACGTAATTGATGCTTGCCATACATCAGAGTGAATCAATTCTAGAATTTCTTTACTTCTGAACTTTGATGTGTTGAACTTTAATCGATGCTACTTACTCACGATGCAATGCTCACGAACAGGTAGTGAGACTTTTGTGAGACTTGGAAGTAGATTCTTCTTTGTAAGTATCTTCATTCCTTGTTTTTACATATGTCCAAGTTTTTTATGCCACATCACTGCAGATTTGTTATCTGGACTAGTCAACACAAGGTATGCATCTCCTTCTTGCAAAGTTACTCCCTTCAGTATGTACACTTTTACAACCATCTTCTTTGCTTTCATAAATACCAGTGCCCCTTTAATCACTTTCATGATCTTGTTTTGAATCTCAAATCTGAAATCAAGATCATCCAGTTGTCCTACAGACAATAAATTCTTCTTCAGGCCCTCCACTTGTCACACCTTTTCAATAGTCTGAGCTGTCCCATCATACATCTTTAATTTGATGGTGTCAATACCAACGATTTTCAGAACTTGATTATTATAGCTATACACAAATCCCCTAGAGACAGATTCATATTGATGGAAACAATCTCTTCGAGAGGTCATATGAAAAGTAGCTGCTAAATCGAAAAGCCATACATCAACAAATCTTCTCTTACTCTAATAGTCGTTGCCGCTTCCCAGACCATTGCACCTCCATCATCTGAAGTAGTTGCTGCATTTCCTTGAGGAATATAATCTTTCTTATTCGGCTTCCAACAATCGTTCTTCAAGTGCGCTTTCTTGCCAGAATTATAGCATTTGAAATTCTTCTTACTCCTGGATTTTGATCTACCATAACTATGACTCCCACTTAGGCCACGTTTTATTGATCTTCCTCTCGTCACCGCCAAGGCCTCCGCTTGTTGTGAATTTGCCAGCCTGTCTTCCTTACTTTTTCCCTGACTCTCTTCTTCCAGAATAACAGCTGCAATATTTTCGAAGACTAGAGTGTTTGTTTTGTTTGTTCAATTGATGACGAGTTGATTATACGAATCTGGTAGACTTTGGAGTAAAAGTTTCGCACGTTCACTTATCTCTATTATGTGCCCCAATAATGTGAGTTGAGAAAATAGAGTATTTAAAATATTTAAGTTCTCCGTTACCTAAGTGGATTCCGCTATAGTAAAGTGTATAGTTTCCTCTTTAGAAAAATTTTGTTGTGGAGTGATTTGGCCTTATATAATTTTTTAAGGTGATCCCATATTTTCTTTGCAGTCTTCTTTTCTTCTATGCTAGATAATACTCCATCAGCTAAAGCTAGGTGAAGATTAGTTACTGCATTCCCATCCATCTCGTTCCACTTTTCATCTGTGACTCTAGCTGGCCATTCACCAATGGCCGCCAGACAATTATTTTTTCTCAAGATTGTCTTTATTTTTAGCTTCCCCAATGAGAAATTACTCCCATTGAACTTTTCAATCTCAAAATTTGCTATCATTGCTTCTATCAGAATCGGATTTAACTCCCATTATGTCACGTGAATAGTACTCGTATGTATGAATAGTACCTATATGTAAATAGTACCGTATCTGTATGTATGAATAGTATCATATGCGTGAATAGTTCTGTATACTTGAATTACAATAACTGCACAGTTTAATGCAAAAATAAATTTATGAACAGTTGTCATCTTTTGTGATTACTGTTCACCAATTTTCACTGTGCTCACCGAAACTCCGAAGGGATTACTCCAAAAAATTCGTCATAATTTTCTCACCTCGCTCTGATATCACTTGTTGTAAAAATCGATCTGATTAGAGCAAGTTCGCAGCTAAATAGGACTAAAAGAATAATAATGAACAGACAGATTTTACATAAAAAAACTCCTAAATGAGGGTAAAAACTATAGGCAAGAATAGAATAATTTTACTACTGAATAATTAGAGAATTACAAGAAGAAAAACTAAAGCCATTAAAAACATAGAATATTTTTATCTCTACTTTTCTCTCTCTCTCTCTCACCTCACGTCACTCTTTTCTGCTTATGGGATCTCTTTGTTCATCTCCTGCCTATTTATAGGTAGGAGAATGAAGATATGGTTGGCCAAATTGGCCAACCATTCTCTATTATCTTATTCTCACCTCACGTCACTCTTTTTCTGCTTATGGGATCTCTTTGTTCATCTCTTGCCTATTTATAGGTAGGAGAATTTGGTGCCTAACATTCTAACCAAGTTTGACAAAACAGATTTAGGTCGAGATGAATGAAGTCCTTTAAACTTCTAAAGATCATTTCAGTTACATCGAATTCAATCTAACCTAAAATTAATAGGTGAGGATAAGATTAACTGAATTTTGAATTGAGTTTAGGTGTAAAAGGTTGGCTTAAAACCCATTCAAAAGATCTAAATGATTTAATCATTATTCTAAAACAATATTGTTTCCGAGAAACTTTACAAAACAACAAACTTGAATTCATCAAATTTTGGATTAGGCTGCCATGTAGGGGGTTGACCAAAGGTCTAATCTGATCAAAATACATTTTTTTAGTTACTCAAATATGAACTCGAGCCACACGACTAAAACCTAATCGAATTTTAAGTTGGACTCTAAACGAGAATGGAGTTTTTGGAATCTATCTCTCCAGGTATAATTACAGGGTCAATAATTGATTCTTTCCTTAGTGCAAGAATCAATTCATTCCTTAACAGACTCAAGCATCGTTGGCTCGGTCTAACCCTAACTATTGTTATACCTAATTTTAAGTCTTCTTTTTTTAATTATTTTATATGCATCCTTATTTGATCAATTTCTACCTATCCAACCTTATATTCACTTTTGAGCATCATTAATTCCTTTTAAATTGTATTTGTTGCAATTTTATTTTAGGCATAAGTCTTTTTATTATACAGTTCATATTTGTTTATTTTTTACTATTTTTTGTTATTAATTTTAGTTTTTTTAATTTATTGTTTTAGGTAATAGTTTTTTAGTTATAAATAAAAAGACAAAGTCTTAATATTTAAATATAAGATTATTAACTAAAATGGGCAACATGCATATGATTAATAGGCATGTGTTGGGTACAACGAAATTAATAAAATTGTCTAAGTTTTTGTGCAAGTGTTAAAATTTAATTCATTAAAGTCTAACTTAACCTTTTTTTGAGACTATCGATTAATAATCCTAATTATTTTTAAACGTGAGTAAGTGTCATGGTAGGGAATAGATGGAGGGTGTTGGTTACGTAAACTGGAAAGCTGAAAGGTCTAACGTCCTTACAAGGTGAATCTGTATAAGCTTTGCCCCTTATTCATTCACAGTGGGCATATGAGTACTCTTAGGTATATGCACTCAATGCCTACTCTTATTTTGGTGTTTAACTTTTAATCTTAAAACACAAGTGTTAGCACTGTGAAGAAACACGATAAGAGAAGAGGAAAGAAGAACAATAGAAACTGAATGCGAAGAAAAAATGAAACTCTATTCACTCTGTGTAAAACGTGGTTACAAGTACAACTTATATGCAAGTAAGAGAAAGAAAGTCAACTAATCTAAAGAACTAGTCTAACTAACTAATTAAGTTACAAAATACAATCAGTAGTAAGGATTTAACAACTCCCTCAAGATGAGCACGGATGTCAAGGATGCTCATCTTGGACTTAGGAAAATCAAATTGTCTTCTACACAAAGCCTTGGTGTAAATATCTACCACCTGTTGTTCAGTAGGGATGTGATGAACTTCAATTCCTTCTACTACCTTTTCTCAGATGAAGTGAATGTCCATCTCAAAATGTTTTGTTCTTGCATGGAAAATGGGATTCTTGCAAAGCTGTATACGTGACTTGTTATCACAGAACATATCCATCTTCTTGGGAAAACCAAAGTCTTCAAGCAAAATTTTTACCCACAGTAGCTCACACAAAGCCATCACCATAGCTCTATATTCAGCCTTTGTTGAACTTCTTGCTACCACAAATTGTTTCTTTGATTTCCAACTTATTATGGTGTTTCCAACAGTCACACAATACCCATAAACTGATCTTCTAGTGTCTGGGCAACTTCCCTAGTCACTGTCTAGATAACACTTCAAACTCACGTCTTCTTGTTTGCCAAAAAGAACACCTTGCCTTGGAGGGCCTTTCAAATACTTCAAAACCTTCAAGGTTGCCTTCATATGGCTCTTCCCTGGTTTATCCATGAATTGTGACAAAATATGGACTGCATAGCACAAATCAGGTCTAGTGAAAGTCAAGCAAATCAATTTCCCAACCAATTTCCTATAGACTGTAACATCTTTAAGAACTTCTTCTTTTTCTTGCCTCATTTTGTGACTGATTTCTATAGGAATAAGACTTGGTTTCAGTCCAAGTACTCTAAATTTATTGATAAGATCCAAGGTGTATTTTCGTTGTGATAAAAATATCCCTTATGAAGATTTCGCAACCTTAACTCCTAAGAAGTATCTTGGTACATCTAAATTCTTAAGTTTGAATCTCTATTCCAGTGACTTGGTGACAAAAAGAACACTAACATCTAAAGTACTCCCTATCAAAATGTCATCTACATACACTAATAATGCTGTGAAAACTCCCCATCCTTATAAATAAAAAAAGAGTAGTCATACCTTGATTGGACAAAACCAATCTCTATCAAAGCCTCTGTAAACTTAGTGTTCCACTACCTAGAAGTTTGGTTGAGTCCATATAAGGACTTTTTAAGCCTACAAGCAACAGTTCCGTCATAAAGTTTCCCCCTTCAACTTATAACCCAATGGCATCTCTATAAAAATTTCGTCATGTAAGTCTCCATTAAGAAAGGCATTGTTTATGTCCAACTGGTGGAGAGACCAATTCAGCTTGGCTGCTAGAGCAAAAAAGACCCTAACTGTTGTTTGCTTGACAACAGGGCTGAATGTATCCTCATAATCAAATCCATTTATCTAACTGTATCCCTTGGTAACCAGTCGTGCTTTGTACCTTTCGACTGAACCATCTGCATTGAACTTGGTTTTAAACACCCATTTGGAACCCACTGTGTGCTGACCTGCTGGAAGAGAAACCACTTCCCAAGTACCATTGTCTTCAAGAGCTTGAACTTCATCAAACATAGTCTTCTTCCTATTAATAGCTTCATAATAATTGGTTGGTTCTTGTATATGAGTAAGAAAGCTAATGAAATCTTTGTAATGTGAGGAAAGTAAAGAATGAGAAAGGTATTGCTCAATGGGATAGGTTACTGAATGACTAGAGGGAAGTGGGTGAGGATATGCATTCAAGTATTTTGTTAAAGTCTTGGTTCTAGTACTTCTACGTAAAGGCTAATATGTTTGTGAAGAAATAGGGCCATTGGCTAATGAGTTAGGCTGGTGAAAGGGTACGAGTGAGGTAGGGAATAAAAAGGGCTATAAAGATGGGGGTAAGGCGTGAGCTGATTGTGGTGATTTGTATGCCACAGACAAGGATTCTGAAGAGTCAACAGTAGGCATTTCACAGATAAAGCAGGTGATACAGGAGTTGTAGTAAAATTGATGCGACTTTATCAAAAGGAAGAAAGGTACAACAAGAAAAGTTGTTGGGCAAGAAGAAAAGGACAAAGTTGATTGTAACTTGAGAAAGGGAAAATTTCTTTCATGAAAATTAACATCACGAGACACAAAGACTTCTTTCTTATCTATATAATACAATTTAAAACCTTTCACTCTTAGAGGATACCCAATGAATACAAAGGTCTTTGACCTGGGAGCAAATTTCGTTCTATGAGCTTTTAGAGTAGATGCAAAATTGAGGAAACCAAAAACCTTTAACATGGAATAATTTGGCACTTTGTGAAAGATTTTTTCATAAGGAGTTTTGAAACAAAGAATAGAAGAAGGAGTACTATTAATGATATGAGAAGCTGTCAAAACAACCTCTCCCTAAAATTTACAGAGGCAAACCAGATTGAAATAAAAGAGCTCAAGCAACGATAAGAAGATGCTGATGTTTACGTTCAACTACAACATTTTGTTGCGGTGTTTGGACACAAGAATGACTATACAAACTTCCATATTGAGCAAAGAAGGAAGTCATATTAAATTCAAGAGCATTATCAGTTATGAATTCTTTGATGACATGGCTAAATTATATTTTAAAAAAATTAAAAAAAGAGGGCACAAGAAACTCAACATTTGACTTAAATTTCATGAGATAAACCCATGTGACTCTTGTGAAATCATCTACTAATGTGATAAAATAATGAAAACCTGCAAGAGATGCAATAGTATAAGGACCCACCCCAAACATTACAATGAACCAAAGCAAAAGGTTTTGTAGTACTTTGTTTACGTGTAGGAAATGGTAGACGTTTTTGTTTAGCTTTGGCATAAGTCTCATAAATGGTATTGCAAGTAATGGAAATAGATGGATCAATATCATAGATCTTTTCCAAGAATGAATCAGAAATGTGTCCTAATCTATAGTGCCAAATATCAAAATATTGGCTGAATCATTATGAGTACAAGAATTGCTAGAAATAAGAGAAATATAAGAATTGACTTCAGCTACACCACGTGAAGAGGAAAGCCAAATGGAGTTTGTTCAAGAAAGTACAAGTCCTCCTTTTTTTAGCATTTCCAATCCTCATCCATAGTGACAAGCCCTGAATAATGCAAGAATCGGATAAGAAGATGAAAACATAGGCATGAGAGGAAGATAGTTATCTCACAGATAACAAATTTTCTCACAAATAACAAATTATAACCAAAACTAGGCACACAAAGGACATTACTAAGGACAAGATGTGGTCCCAGCTGAACTATTCCAACATGTTAAATAGAAGCTTTAGTACTATCAGGAAGTTACACAAATTGATGAGAAATTGGATGACAAGAAGTAAACAAAGTGACATCATGGCAAATATAATTTGTTGCACCAGAGTCTACTATCCAAAACTTATCAACATGTTTATTTTACGAAACGTCTCTATGTTGATTCCTAGGTAGAGAAATTGCACTGCAAGCAAAAGGGTTAAAAATTCATTACCTCCAAAAGTTAGGTAGGATTGATTAGGATGGGTATTAGAAATACTAGTAAGGCGTAACAGTGCTTCTCAACTAAAAAAGAACCTAGTACTTGAGGCTGTGGTTTTTCATCCAACAAATTCAACAATTTATGGAACTACTCTTGAGTGAATGAGAAAGGCATCTTTGGCAACTTTAAAGAATGATCTCCATTACCAACACTGTCTCCAACAGGCATAGCAGTTTGCACAACGCTAATACTAGTTCCTTTTCCCTTTGTAAATTTGACGTTAGTAAGAAAACCTATTAGCTTGTAGGACTTCTCTTTGGTATGCCCTTTCTTTGAACAATATGAACAAATTAGCTCATTCCTCTCCTTCTTAAAATCACTGTTACCAGTTGAAGACTTGTTGTTGTTAGAAACAACCATTGCCGCTGGTTCAAAAAGGGGGTTGAGAAATAGCTTGCAAAGTTCTTTGCGTCTCTTCCTTTATAAGAACATTGTAAACATCATTCAAATTTGGTAGAGGTTGTTGCATAAGAATTTGCGACCTCTGAGCAGAAAATCCTTCATTAAGTTTATTAAGGAACTTAAACACTCTATCTTTGTCATGATTAAGAACAAAAAGGTCAAAAACATTCTTCATTGCAGTTGCCACATTTACAATGTGGAACTGGCCTGTATTGCCATAATTCCTCCTAGACAACATTCAAGTCAGTATAATAAGCGTCCACTAGTCTGTTACCTTGATGAGCTACAGAGATTTCATATTGCAACTTGCATACTCAAACATCATCAGGCTGGCCAAATCTCTTCTTCAACACCTCCTAAATCCTCGAGGCAGTATCAATGTAGAAGACTATTGATGCAATCGAAGGCAACATCGATCAAAGGAGCCAAGTAATGATTAGATTATTACATCTAATTCAAGCAGGGAAGAGATGATCAGCTGGATTGACAGGTTTAGAAATAGATCAGTCTGGAAACCCTAACTTGCTGCGTATAAGAACAACCGATTTGGTTCAGGTTGCATAATTACTTGTATTGAGCTTTGGTTGTGCAATAATTGTGGTGAAATTGTCAGAATGATGAACGAAATAAGGATATGAAGGTTCTTCTCCTGGTGCAATAGATGAAATTGAAAAGGCTTATGAACTTATCTTTCGAAAATTTCTAATCAATCGAGAATAGAGGAAAGGATCGAAACGAATAGAAAGACTTAATCAAACAATCAATTGGAGGATTGAAAAATGAATTAAGGAAAAAAAGATCCTAAGGATTTGAAGCATGTAACCTTAGATCTCCGAAGGCTTTGATACCGTGTGAAGAAACACAATAGAGAGAAGAGGGAAAGAAGAACGATAGAAACTGAATTCGAAGAAAAAATGAAACTCCATTCACTCTGTATAAAACGTTGTTACAAGTACAACTTATATGAAAGTAAGAGAGAGAAAGTCAACTAATCTAAAGAACCAATCTAACTAACTAATTAAGTTACAAAATACAATCAATAGTGAGGATATAACAAGCACAAATTAATCAAAAGAAGAATAAGAGAGATATCATAAAGTTAACCTTTTATTGATCTTTTCACACAATAAAACAATACAAAAATTAGAGTTACTTCTCACTTAAAGTGCTCTATAAAATAACTATCTAAGATCTTTTTACTCGAAATTCTCAATAAGAACTTTATCTTGTATCTCTTAACCCTTTTGCAAATGATTATATGTACTCAATGTTTCACCTTCAATGAACTACAAAGGGTGCTTTTATATAAGCTTTTAAGAATTAGGAACCAAATAAGCTAAACTACTTACTTTTTCCACTAATCCACTAAGTTAGTGGACAGTTACTAATTCTTCCACTACTTTCACATTGTTACTAGAGAGTTATTCCCCTTAAGCCAGTAACTTTAGTTTAGTACAGAAGAAATATGTTTTAGAGGATGCTCACTTCATTCTCACGTTTGTGGCCCACAACTTCTATGTTCTTATCATGTATCATCACAACATCGTCTTTTGAAGATAAATGTATCGATGAGTCATTAGTTTAGCCATCTCAAGCTATTTGTGTGCATGGTCCATTCAAACACATATACGGTGTAGTCATATTACTCTTTGATTTAAGTTAGTAATAATTCGAGTCATTGTATAATAAACGTTATAAAATTACATACATTTTGACCTCCTCATCAATGTTAAGTGTATTCGTGTAGCTTCAAACTTAATATAACTTAATTGCATCAACATATCATTCAAATATAATCCATTATTGAATATTTTCACCAATGCACATTAATATATATCAATACTCGCCTAATATAAAGTTTTGGTTGCATTGCATGTTTTACCTTGCAAGTCTTTATCTTGTTTCATCATCAAAATGCAATCTTCTTGTTAATTTAAGTATCAAGCATCAGCTAAGGCTCATCGATACTAACATGATTCCTCAATTATGACTCAAAGGTCTAATAAATCACTCCCATAGAAAAATTTTAAATCATAGTTATTGAAATAAACTTCTTTTATCAATTCTTCACATCTTTTTCTTCGATCCTTCACTAGCATGGGATTGATTTACTTTTTACTTGCTTTCTTTTTCAGGTATTTATGAGCAAAATATGGCTCTTCATAAATGAAATAAGCAATATCTTGTTTTGATTATTTCTTTGGCTTAAAGTGAGAAGTTTCATATACCTTCTTCATTCTTTTCTCCAAACTATTTCGAGTTCTATCATTCTTCTTGTTCTCTCCACTAGTTTGAATGGATGGTGGCATTTGGAGTCCACAAAGGCTTTTGTATCCACTGTTGCATTAGAAAATTCCTTCATATTTTTCCTCTGAAGCTTAACTTATGTCTAATATTGTAAGCGACTTATGAAGTTGAACAATTAGTTGTTATCCAACATGTTTTGTCTGTCCAGTATCAAAGAAGTGAATTGTCCTATACACTCCTACGCTGAGCCATCTTGCTTTAACGATTGCAAAGAGTCCGTCATAAGTTATGAAATATTATTAGAGAGAAATTAGCTTGTTAGCTCCTTCATGTTATCCTACATGTCAATAAGAGGTCTAATCGCATTGATATCCTTTATGGTCCTTATCCTCTACTACAAATTTGCATCATCCATCATATACATTATAATGATTGACACATTTACCAAAGTGGACACCTTTGTTGCTATAATGTATTTCTCCATATATCACAAATTTTTTTTGAACTATTTGACACTCTAGCTGCCATCGTAAATTTGTGACTCTCATATTTTCACCTAATTACTTTTCGAATAGACTTTTGGTTCATGCTTAAACATAGCATGTTTAAGCCTCAACAAGTAGTAGGTCATCTCCTCTATAGTTTTTAATTATTTATTGAGTGCTTTCTTTGTCTTTTAAAGCTCCATGATTAAGGCTTCAAAACATTCCAATGAAGAAACTACACCCTCTTGTATTGGGGTTACAACAACAACAACATTAACCTAATAAAAATCCTGCTGAAACACAGTGTCTAGAAAGATCTAATAGTACGCAGCCTTACCCCTAATCCTCCTATACTGGGATTAGAAGACCAATAATTTACTTTTATTTCAGCAACTCTTTTCGTAAGATAGCTTCCACCAACTATTGTTAGTGAAGAATGAAAGAAATCCTTGCTAATCTCTAATATCAGTTGTTATAAGAACATTTTTAGGTGCGAGAAAATTGAATAAAATTGTCGAAGTCCTTATATGACAATCAAGCTTTAGTATGTCAAAGTCTAAGTCAACTTTCATTTATGATCACTTACCAATAAATTCATTTGTTTTCGAAAGTTTCACATCACTCTTGTTTTGAGTGTTTCACTCACACTCTTAATACATAAGTGTTTAGCATAACTTAATCAAATGATGAACAAGAGAGATATTCTAAAGTCAACCTTTAATTAATTTATTCACACAATAAAATAATACAAGAATTCCACCTTTAATTGATTTATTCACGTAATAAAATAGTACAAGAACTTGGATAAACAACCGCTTAAGATCTTGCTACTCAAACGTTTCAGCAAGAACTTTCTCTCAAACCTCTGAAGTCTCTCATAGATGACTGAATGTATTTAAGGTTTCACCCTAGTGAACTACAAGAGATGCCTTTATATACGCCACAAGAACTTGAAGACCAAATAAGTTAAACTATCAATTTTCTCTTCTAGCTCTAGCAAATACGTAGGGAGTTATAACTTCTTCTTCTAACTCCAATTAAGTTAGTGGGGAGTTATCCTCCTTAAGTTACTAACTCTACTTTAGCATATGGAAAATATGTCTCGAAAGATCCTCACTCTCTTAACATATCATCCAACCATTTTCCCATTACTTGAAGAATTGCTTCCACTTTTTTAACTTAACACTTCTATGTTCTTGTCATATGTCCCCACATTTTCACCTTTTAAAGGTAAGTACCTTAATGAGCCTTTACTTTGGTCATCTTAAGCTACTTTGCATAGTCCGTTCAAATACATTTAGGATAAAGCTACCTTGTTATATGACCTAGTTAACTATAATCTAAGTCATCATATATAATAAGCTTTGTAGGTTTACATGCCTTTCGACCTCTTTATCAAAGTTAAGTGTCTTTGTGCTCCCTCAGACTTAGCATGAATTAGTTTTAGTCTTGTATTTAAATCTCTTCCATCATTAAAGATTTTTTTTCAATGTATGCCTGCATTCACCTACTCTCAAGCTTTCGTCAATATTGTGTCTTTTGACTTGCTTACTTATAAGATTTTACATTTTTTCATTGTCAACATGTCATCTACATATCAATCCAAGTACCAAGAATTGGTCAATAAATCACTACTACTAAAAAATTCGATATCCTTGTAAAAATAATATATGGGCACTCCTCAATCAATTCCCTTTAAGATTCCTTAGCCAAAGTTTAAAAACAACAGAAAATCTTCTTTTCCATTAGCACGTTAACAACATATCATTTACCATCTCGGCTAAATAGTTCGCTTTTACTTAGGTGCTCCTTTTAAGGCTTATTTCATCTAACATAGCATAGTTTTTGAGGTTATATTTCTTCCATTGAGTCCTTGCCTTCTTTTTTTGATTGTTCACAAACGTAAAATTGATTTGCTCCTTACTTACTTTTTGTTTTGAACATTAACGAGTAAAATATGGCCTTTTACAAATAAAACAAACAATATCTTGTTTTGATTATTTGTTTGTCTTACAACGAGAAGTTTTACATACCTTTTCCTTGCCTTTTCTGAACCATTTTCAGTTCCACCATTCTTCTTGCCCTGTGCACTAGTTTGAATAGGTGGTGGTATCTGAAGATCTACCAAGGTTTTTATAATTGCTATTATACTAGGAAGTTCCACCATATTTTGCCTATAAAATTCAACTCATAACTAACTTTACAAGTTGCTTATGAAGTTAAACAACTTGTCCCCCTTTAACATATATTGTATGACCAATATCAAAAATTTGAATTCATTTACATACTTATACACTAAGTCGTCTTGTCTTTATCATTCCCTGGCAAGTCATAAAGTATTGTTTAATGAGGAATTGGTTTGTTATATCTTTCTTCATTTCATCCTAAGTGTTAACGGAAGGTTTATCTACACTATTGTCATTTGAGGATATCATCTTCTATCATAACTTTGCATCATCCACCTTATATGTTATCCTGATTGGCATCTTCTTCGAATCAAACACCTTTGTCATTGAAAACTATTACTCTATATCACATAAGAAAATTTAAAGCCCTTTGGCACTCTACCTAAGATTAAAAACTTATGACCCTTACACCTTCAATCAAAATCCCAATTGATGCCTAGACATAGCATGTTTAAGCATAAAAAGGTCATAAATCATCTCCTCATAAGTTTCCAATTCTTTGAGTGCTCTCTTTATTTCTTGAAGCTCCATCCAAGGCCTCATAACATTCCAAGAATTCCTCTGTTGGGGCTAGATGACTAATAATTGTGTGCATTATAGCAACTCTTTCCACAAGATTGCTTTAACTAGCTATCGTTGGTGAATAATGTTGGAAGTTCATACTAAACTCTAATAACAGTTGTCACAATGACTTTTTGGCATGACAAAATTGAACATGATTATCAAAGTCCTTATGAAACAGCCAAGCTTTAGTCTGTCAAACTCTAACTTGACCTTTCTTCGTAATCACTATAACAAACAGGTTCTTTCGAAATGAAAATAAACATCGCTGAAAAAAGAGAAATCATCACAAATATTAATTTGCGACGATTTAATGTCGTCGTCCAAATCGTCACTGAATCCCGGTAGCAAAACAACATCCGCAACATTTTACATAAGTCGTTGACAAAACTTGTTTGTGACAAAAATAATTCGTCGGTAAAAATTATTACCGACGATAAGGAAGAACGTCATACATGATTTTGTGCAACATTTTTGTTTCATAGATAAAAGTTTTTCCTACGAAATTGTATTCGTAGGTATTTATGTTTAGTGACGATTTCACTTTGGTAGCAGAATCCTTTTAGCTACTAAGTTTTTGTTTTAGGGAAATATTTTTAGAGACGTTTCTATAAAGGTAGGTAAAAACTTTTTGTGACGAATTGGACTTTGGTTGCTAATAGGATTTTGTGACGATTGTGTTTTAGTAGCAAAAAGGTTTTAGCTACGAAAACGTGGTTTTAGCAAAACCTTATTATCGATGTTATTTATATGTAGTTAATTAGTTTTTGTGACGAATTGTATTTGGCAGCTAATAATAGTTAGTGATGAATTTTAACTTTTAATTTAATAATTATTATAATTGTTAAAAAATTATTTAAATTTATTACAACTTTAAGAATTTTTGTGACGAATTTTTTAATAACTAATATTATTTAGTAACAAATTTTAATTTTGAAATTAATAATTATTATAATTGTTTAAAATGAATTTATTTTAATTTATTACAAATTTTAAGACTTTTTGAAATATTTAAATTATTTCTTTATAATTAATGTTAGTGACATATTTTGTAAATAATAATAAATTGAAATAAAATAAACATATAAAATGGAATGCGTTGTATATAAACTAAGAGTCTGCATCTGAGTCACTACTACTAACATATGCAGAACCTAGCATTTGTTTAACCAATTTTGTAAGCTTGCTAACTTCTTTTAGTCCACGTTTTAACTTGTCTTCTGTACATTGTAATTTTGTCTTCAATGCCTAGTTCTCCTCTTGAAGCGCCATCATATATACTGGTCGTGACGAAGAGGCACCAACAGGCTTAGGGTCATATCCAAGACCTTTGATATAGCCCGATCGTGTACTAAGGACATTGTTACAAATGTCATCAACATTGGGCTGATTTCTCTCAGCCAATAATGTTTGCAACAACTCCTGCATCTTGTCCTCTAATGTCAAGTAGAAAATCGAGTTAACTAAAAAATTATTAGTTAATATTGTATAGAAAAATAAATTTTAATATTAATTTATTTGTACTTACATAATTACTTTGTGCCTCTTCAGACGTCCAGCCTTGACCTTCCTTGTAGTGTGTGTGCTTGTACAGTGTGATCCTATCACACTCTTGCCCTTAAAGTTCTGTTTGACTCTATAATATGAATTTAAAAAATTATAACCAATTAGAATTCATTGTATTAAAAAATAGAATAATAAATTGAAAACGTTACACTTACTAATTCTTGTCGGAAAACGACAAATGATCTAGAGCCGATATTATAAGGAGTCTTCATTAAGGCTTTGTTGGCTTTGGCTTTAGAACACTTTTTTTAAATTAATAGAAGTAGTTATGAGATCTATAAACATAATTAATAGAAGGAAATATGAAGAGGACAAAAACAAATATGAATCTTTGCTAAAGCCCAATAATTACACAATTTATTCCAATTTTCTTCAGTCTCTCGTCCCGGAACATGTCTCCTTACCTCTTCATCAGAAGGAAAAGATTGATAATATTTATGAAGTCAATATCGGTGATCCTTCACCTTTTATTTCAATAGTGAACTAACACCGCTTGAAACCTCAGGCCTGTTGATATTAACAATATTGAGCTTCATCTGTAAAAACACGTATTAGATAGGTTATTAATTTAATTAAGCAAATTCGCAATACATATAATGAAATGAATAGAAATATTATCGAAACTTTATCCAAAGCATTTTGCAGAAAGTTGTCTTCCTTTAACTGCCTAATATGCTGAAGGCAAGGCAACTCATTCCAAACAACGACGCCTAATGCACTTGCCAACTTTGCTGTTTGGATCTTATCCACTGGGTGCCCTTGCGTCGGGTCAATCATCACTAACAACTTGGAATTCATTGCAACATTCATTCGTTGGAACTCAACTCCTTTAATCTTACCTCTACCTCGTTTTCTAAGGCTAGTATTAGAACCTAAAAAATACGTAATGATAAAAACACACTAAATATATAATCAGAACATAAATTTAAATATGTTTGGTTATTAAAAACATACCTGAAGGTCCCTCATGACTACCAAACGATGTTGGTAAAGGTTGTTGTTACTGACTTCCCTCATTTGATGGTGGAATTGCTAGTTGTTCTGTGAAAGAAACTTCATCTGCGTGACCACACTCTTTCCTTTGTTTCGCCCAGGTGCCATTATAATGAACCTATATAATTAAATTATCCTCCTATCTTATGCTTCTTTCTTTTATTTTATGGTTATTTAAATTTGAATTGTTAGCTTACATTATGGAAAATGAACTTATGGTTGCTAAGCATTAAGCAATTATAAAGAGTTCACCTATAATTTGAGGCTTGATCCTCTCCAATTACTCTACAAGTGCTAACTAAAATCATAACCGAAGAATTTTAATTTATGCATTATCACTTCTATGTAGGCCAAAGTGGCTGGTTGATTCATTGCATCAAATGCATTATAAGTTTGTGCTCTTTCATGAATAGCTCTACAACTGGAAGAATAATGGAGTCCATTCAAATCACAGCTAATCAGAAGAGGAAGTATTCGGAATATTCATTTCATAAAAACGTTGGGTGAGGACTTTCATTGAAAACCTTCTGAGCAAAACATAAAACAGACCCAAATTCAACCATTCATTCATTCTTAACCCTTTCTTCACTATCCCTAACACATTACAACACAAACTCAAAAATATATATGTTCAATTCATGGAAAGAACTCAAAAATTTGAAGACAGGAGCACACATTCATTGTTCGGGACATTAACACATTCACAACCAAACCCAAAAAAATGAAAGAAAACTAACCATATGTGGTGAAGAACAGAAATCAATAGAAGATAAAGACAGAAAATCAACAAGAATAGGAGAGGGATGCGATGAAGAAATGACTGCAAGCTTCGATTTGTTTTAGAGAAAACAGACACATGAGGGAGAAGGAGATGGAAGGCTAGTCCGATAAAAATTGAAGTGGGATGACATCGTTTTTTGTCCGAAAAATGTCGTCCCACTTAATTTTTTTTTAACGTTGCAACATTCAGCGACACCCAGGAATCGTCGTTAAATGCAAACCTTTAGCTACGATGTATAATCATCTTTGCCAATAGGTTTGACAAAAGGTGAAAAACGACGTAGTTATATTATTCTAATAGGCCACATTTTGCGATGATACCAATATTCGTTGCCAAGTGACATGCTTTGGCTACGAAACACCTATAGCGTCGTAAAATATACAACATTTGGCTACTAATTTCTTAAAGCGTAGCCTAATCTTAATAATTTTGCTACGAATAATTGTAAACATCGTAAAATATACCCAAGCCTTTTCTTCTTAATTAATTAACATATATTAGTTTTTCCTATTACCAATAACAAAAAGAAAA